>CAJVGC010000508.1:2385005-2408973 GCA_910822075.1 Senecio squalidus
ATTAAACCTCGTTTACTCAAAGTACGCAAAGTGAAATCGATTCAAATGGTGTCCGAAGATGACCTAGTGACTTCACCGGCACACTTCTACACTAGAACTAGGATGAACAAACTTTTCTCTAATCCTAGCCTCTTCCTCAATTCGAAGGTGCTTTAGCAAATCATCCAAAGAGATATCTTCCGACTTGTGCATCATTTTCTTTGAAAAAACTTTTCCACGGCGGTGGTAGTTTCGCAATGATAGCCCCCACTTGGAAGATCTCAGGAATGACAATATTCAATGCTTTCAGTTTGTTCACGAGAACTTGGAGTTCATGCACTTGCTCCAAGATATTTTTCTCGTCTACCATATGATAATCAAAATACTTAGAAATAAGATATTTGTTTGTACCTTCTTCTTGTGCTTTGTATTTGTACTCCAAAGCATTCCATAACTCACGAGGGTCGGTCATTGGACCGTAAACATCATACAGTCTGTCGGATAGAGCATTCTTAATGTGTCCGCAACATAAGGTCTCATCTTCCTTTCGAAGCATTCTATGTTTCTCGAGCTCGGTAATTCCGCTTCATCATCTTTGTTATCTTTATCCGGGAGAGGATTCTCCGGAATTGGGGCCAACTTCGGATCAAGAACATAAGAAATCTTCAAAACAATCAAGGCGAATTTCATCTTGTCAGCCCAACGGGTGTAGTTACACCCATCGAATTTGTCCAGCTTGACAAAATCTTGATTCAAGATGCGAAGGTTTGATGACATAGAGCTGGATTCCATTGCTTAAACACTTGTGTTAAAAAGTTAGAAACCTTTTAAGATTGTTGGAACTATTTAGCACACCAACCTCGAATCCGAACAGCAACAAAATGAAACCTGAAATAACAATCAATCAAAAGACTACACGGGATATTTCCCTGTCCTTAAAAGGTTTCTACGGCGCTCGTATAATATCACTTCAATCCTTCGTACCGCACACCCCAGGATTGATGTAGTCTCAATTACGGTGTTATTGTAAGCGAAACAATAAACCGAAATACACAAGAGGTTTGTAGAGAATAAATTCACTAGAATGGATTGGATTCACAAAGAGAAAGAAAAGATTGCTTGATTTTTGGTACACTCTGGAATAGAGCTTCACACCTCTATTTATAATTAGAAAACTGTATTTTTGAAACTCAAAATCTACACGTTGTTTTCATGATCACCAAAGTATCAGGGATTTCTCCTGATTTTAAGCCTCCACTCTTCAAAATCTCGATGATATCTTTGACTAAGTAATTAGCTGTTATTTACATAATCAAGTGTTTTATGCCACTTAAAACACTTGTACATTATCATATATATTTTCAAATTATCAAATGTCTCAATAGATATCTCAATATATATGTACGTGAGTTTATAAAACCCCCACCATTCTCTAGTTCCCATTCAAAATTAAATTAATAAACAAATCTTTATTCTTTTAATTTAAATATTCAACCTAGTATTAAAATTAATAACACAATATATTAATTTTCAACAATCCCCCACGAGGTTGAATAATTTCTCTACTCACTCAAACATGTCCATGCAACAAGGTGTCACGAAGATTAAACCCGTTTAATATGCATACACAAAGTAAGATCGATTTAATGGTGTCCGAAGATTAAACCACAAATCTTATAAAATAATGGTGTCCGAAGATTAAACCAAATTTTGTGATCTTACCGGTGAATACATACGCACTTCCATGTATGCTTGTGTATTCTCACTTTAGCGCGGATATGGCCATGCGCGTAATCCTTATTCATAACCCTTTAAGATTGTTGGAAAATATTATGTTTTGCTTAAGAACATATGTTTGAACAATAACAACAATATTCATAAGCGGATTAGTTTGCATCAGCCTTTGATGACAGAACATCGTTTTACCAATAGATCAGCAACTTAGTAACGGACCAGCAGCAAGGAACAAGGAGCTGGAACTTTTCCCAACAAGACAGCAACTTCGGGACACGAACAACGAAACAACTACTTTTAACAACGACGAACAGATTATTAAAAGAGTCATGCACGGGAAGAGATTCTCCTTAAAGGATTATTACGTGCTCAATACGCTACGAGCCTCTATCCGTAAAACCCCCAGGATTTATGCAGACTCGTGTTGTTTCCGTTAGCGTACAATTACAACACAATGTAAATGGCGGTAGCTAGAAGACGACTTATTGGCAAGAGAAAACGCAGCCATGAATTAGCCAAACCAACTCCAGGTTCATGTGTTTTATTGTGTCCATTTCATTAGGTGACTAACCCACGTTTTATAGGCTAAAACCTATAATCATGGATATCTCCCATGATAACATGATCTGCCAAAAAAATAAGGAGGAGATTTGATGGTTTCAACATTTAGTTGACATCCAAATCGCCACTCACCCCTATTTTCTTTTGACCTAGTCATACACACACATGTTTTAATTGTTCTAGTCATTGCTTTACCAACTTGATGCCAGCTGCTTCTCATGTACAAATGCTTCTTGCAACAAACAATTGTACTTTACGCTTTATTCGTTATTCTCATTAAGTTCTCAAACTTGCCAAACTCATTTAAAGTTCCAACAATCCCCCACCAGGTTGGAAAGTTTTCTGCTACTCTAACAGATTGTGTCACGAAGGTGTCACTAAGATTAAACCTCGTTTACTCAAAGTACGCAAAGTGAAATCGATTCAAATGGTGTCCGAAGATTAAACCATGACCTAGTGACTTCACCGGCACACTTCTACACTAGAACTAGGATGAACAAACTTTTCTCTAATCCTAGCCTCTTCCTCAATTCGAAGGTGCTTTAGCAAATCATCCAAAGAGATATCTTCCGACTTGTGCATCATTTTCTTTGAAAAAACTTTTCCACGGCGGTGGTAGTTTCGCAATGATAGCCCCCACTTGGAAGATCTCAGGAATGACAATATTCAATGCTTTCAGTTTGTTCACGAGAACTTGGAGTTCATGCACTTGCTCCAAGATATTTTTCTCGTCTACCATATGATAATCAAAATACTTAGAAATAAGATATTTGTTTGTACCTTCTTCTTTGTATTTGTACTCCAAAGCATTCCATAACTCACGAGGGTCGGTCATTGGACCGTAAACATCATACAGTCTGTCGGATAGAGCATTCTTAATGTGTCCGCAACATAAGGTCTCATCTTCCTTTCGAAGCATTCTATGTTTCTCGAGCTCGGTAATTGCCGCTTCATCATCTTTGTTATCTTTATCCGGGAGAGGATTCTCCGGAATTGGGGCCAACTTCGGATCAAGAACATAAGAAATCTTCAAAACAATCAAGGCGAATTTCATCTTGTCAGCCCAACGGGTGTAGTTACACCCATCGAATTTGTCCAGCTTGACAAAATCTTGATTCAAGATGCGAAGGTTTGATGACATAGAGCTGGATTCCATTGCTTAAACACTTGTGTTAAAAAGTTAGAAACCTTTTAAGATTGTTGGAACTATTTAGCACACCAACCTCGAATCCGAACAGCAACAAAATGAAACCTGAAATAACAAACAATCAAAAGACTACACGGGATTTCCCTGTCCTTAAAAGGTTTCTACGGCGCTCGTATAATATCACTTCAATCCTTCGTACCGCACACCCCAGGATTGATGTAGTCTCAATTACGGTGTTATTGTAAGCGAAACAATAAACCGAAATACACAAGAGGTTTGTAGAGAATAAATTCACTAGAGAATGGATTGGATTCACAAAGAGAAAGAAAAGATTGCTTGATTTTTGGTACACTCTGGAATAGAGCTTCACACCTCTATTTATAATTAGAAAACTGTATTTTTGAAACTCAAAATCTACACGTTGTTTTCATGATCACCAAAGTATCAGGGATTTCTCCTGATTTTAAGCCTCCACTCTTCAAAATCTCGATGATATCTTTGACTAAGTAATTAGCTGTTATTTACATAATCAAGTGTTTTATGCCACTTAAAACACTTGTACATTATCATATATATTTTCAAATTATCAAATGTCTCAATAGATATCTCAATATATATGTACGTGAGTTTATAAAACCCCCACCATTCTCTAGTTCCCATTCAAAAATTAAATTAATAAACAAATCTTTATTCTTTTAATTTAAATATTCAACCTAGTATTAAAATTAATAACACAATATATTAATTTTCAACAATCCCCCACGAGGTTGAATAATTTCTCTACTCACTCAAACATGTCATGCAACAAGGTGTCACGAAGATTAAACCCGTTTAATATGCATACACAAAGTAAGATCGATTTAATGGTGTCCGAAGATTAAACCACAAATCTTATAAAATAATGGTGTCCGAAGATTAAACCAAATTTTGTGATCTTACCGGTGAATACATACGCACTTCCATGTATGCTTGTGTATTCTCACTTTAGCGCGGATATGGCCATGCGCGTAATCCTTATTCATAACCCTTTAAGATTGTTGGAAAATATTATGTTTTGCTTAAGAACATATGTTTGAACAATAACAACAATATTCATAAGCGGATTAGTTTGCATCAGCCTTTGATGACAGAACATCGTTTTACCAATAGATCAGCAACTTAGTAACGGACCAGCAGCAAGGAACAAGGAGCTGGAACTTTTCCCAACAAGACAGCAACTTCGGGACACGAACAACGAAACAACTACTTTTAACAACGACGAACAGATTATTAAAAGAGTCATGCACGGGAAGAGATTCCCTGTCCTTAAAGGATTATTACGTGCTCAATACGCTACGAGCCTCTATCCGTAAAACCCCCAGGATTTATGCAGACTCGTGTTGTTTCCGTTAGCGTACAATTACAACACAATGTAAATGGCGGTAGCTAGAAGACGACTTATTGGCAAGAGAAAACGCAGCCATGAATTAGCCAAACCAACTCCAGGTTCATGTGTTTTATTGTGTCCATTTCATTAGGTGACTAACCCACGTTTTATAGGCTAAAACCTATAATCATGGATATCTCCCATGATAACATGATCTGCCAAAAAAATAAGGAGGAGATTTGATGGTTTCAACATTTAGTTGACATCCAAATCCTCACCCCTATTTTCTTTTGACCTAGTCATACACACACATGTTTTAATTGTTCTAGTCATTGCTTTACCAACTTGATGCCAGCTGCTTCTCATGTACAAATGCTTCTTGCAACAAACAATTGTACTTTACGCTTTATTCGTTATTCTCATTAAGTTCTCATAAAACTTGCCAAACTCATTTAAAGTTCCAACAATCCCCCACCAGGTTGGAAAGTTTTCTGCTACTCTAACAGATTGTGTCACGAAGGTGTCACTAAGATTAAACCTCGTTTACTCAAAGTACGCAAAGTGAAATCGATTCAAATGGTGTCCGAAGATTAAACCATGACCTAGTGACTTCACCGGCACACTTCTACACTAGAACTAGGATGAACAAACTTTTCTCTAATCCTAGCCTCTTCCTCAATTCGAAGGTGCTTTAGCAAATCATCCAAAGAGATATCTTCCGACTTGTGCATCATTTTCTTTGAAAAAACTTTTCCACGGCGGTGGTAGTTTCGTTGGAAGATCTCAGGAATGACAATATTCAATGCTTTCAGTTTGTTCACGAGAACTTGGAGTTCATGCACTTGCTCCAAGATATTTTTCTCGTCTACCATATGATAATCAAAATACTTAGAAATAAGATATTTGTTTGTACCTTCTTCTTGTGCTTTGTATTTGTACTCCAAAGCATTCCATAACTCACGAGGGTCGGTCATTGGACCGTAAACATCATACAGTCTGTCGGATAGAGCATTCTTAATGTGTCCGCAACATAAGGTCTCATCTTCCTTTCGAAGCATTCTATGTTTCTCGAGCTCGGTAATTGCCGCTTCATCATCTTTGTTATCTTTATCCGGGAGAGGATTCTCCGGAATTGGGGCCAACTTCGGATCAAGAACATAAGAAATCTTCAAAACAATCAAGGCGAATTTCATCTTGTCAGCCCAACGGGTGTAGTTACACCCATCGAATTTGTCCAGCTTGACAAAATCTTGATTCAAGATGCGAAGGTTTGTAGAGCTGGATTCCATTGCTTAAACACTTGTGTTAAAAAGTTAGAAACCTTTTAAGATTGTTGGAACTATTTAGCACACCAACCTCGAATCCGAACAGCAACAAAATGAAACCTGAAATAACAAACAATCAAAAGACTACACGGGATATTTCCCTGTCCTTAAAAGGTTTCTACGGCGCTCGTATAATATCACTTCAATCCTTCGTACCGCACACCCCAGGATTGATGTAGTCTCAATTACGGTGTTATTGTAAGCGAAACAATAAACCGAAATACACAAGAGGTTTGTAGAGAATAAATTCACTAGAGAATGGATTGGATTCACAAAGAGAAAGAAAAGATTGCTTGATTTTTGGTACACTCTGGAATAGAGCTTCACACCTCTATTTATAATTAGAAAACTGTATTTTTGAAACTCAAAATCTACACGTTGTTTTCATGATCACCAAAGTATCAGGGATTTCTCCTGATTTTAAGCCTCCACTCTTCAAAATCTCGATACTAAGTAATTAGCTGTTATTTACATAATCAAGTGTTTTATGCCACTTAAAACACTTGTACATTATCATATATATTTTCAAATTATCAAATGTCTCAATAGATATCTCAATATATATGTACGTGAGTTTATAAAACCCCCACCATTCTCTAGTTCCCATTCAAAAATTAAATTAATAAACAAATCTTTATTCTTTTAATTTAAATATTCAACCTAGTATTAAAATTAATAACACAATATATTAATTTTCAACAATCCCCCACGAGGTTGAATAATTTCTCTACTCACTCAAACATGTCATGCAACAAGGTGTCACGAAGATTAAACCCGTTTAATATGCATACACAAAGTAAGATCGATTTAATGGTGTCCGAAGATTAAACCACAAATCTTATAAAATAATGGTGTCCGAAGATTAAACCAAATTTTGTGATCTTACCGGTGAATACATACGCACTTCCATGTATGCTTGTGTATTCTCACTTTAGCGCGGATATGGCCCGCGTAATCCTTATTCATAACCCTTTAAGATTGTTGGAAAATATTATGTTTTGCTTAAGAACATATGTTTGAACAATAACAATAATATTCATAAGCGGATTAGTTTGCATCAGCCTTTGATGACAGAACATCGTTTTACCAATAGATCAGCAACTTAGTAACGGACCAGCAGCAAGGAACAAGGAGCTGGAACTTTTCCCAACAAGACAGCAACTTCGGGACACGAACAACGAAACAACTACTTTTAACAACGACGAACAGATTATTAAAAGAGTCATGCACGGGAAGAGATTCCCTGTCCTTAAAGGATTATTACGTGCTCAATACGCTACGAGCCTCTATCCGTAAAACCCCCAGGATTTATGCAGACTCGTGTTGTTTCCGTTAGCGTACGATTACAACACAATGTAAATGGCGGTAGCTAGAAGACGACTTATTGGCAAGAGAAAACGCAGCCATGAATTAGCCAAACCAACTCCAGGTTCATGTGTTTTATTGTGTCCATTTCATTAGGTGACTAACCCACGTTTTATAGGCTAAAACCTATAATCATGGATATCTCCCATGATAACATGATCTGCCAAAAAAATAAGGAGGAGATTTGATGGTTTCAACATTTAGTTGACATCCAAATCGCCACTCACCCCTATTTTCTTTTGACCTAGTCATACACACACATGTTTTAATTGTTCTAGTCATTGCTTTACCAACTTGATGCCAGCTGCTTCTCATGTACAAATGCTTCTTGCAACAAACAATTGTACTTTACGCTTTATTCGTTATTCTCATTAAGTTCTCATAAAACTTGCCAAACTCATTTAAAGTTCCAACAATCCCCCACCAGGTTGGAAAGTTTTCTGCTACTCTAACAGATTGTGTCACGAAGGTGTCACTAAGATTAAACCTCGTTTACTCAAAGTACGCAAAGTGAAATCGATTCAAATGGTGTCCGAAGATTAAACCATGACCTAGTGACTTCACCGGCACACTTCTACACTAGAACTAGGATGAACAAACTTTTTGTTGGGAAATGTTAATGAAAATATGATATTTTCATCAACTTTGGACCTCTATAAATAATACATATTTAATATTTACGATCAATATTTTATATGTATGCGTAGCCCTTAGAAAGAGCTTCGCAACGATATATGATACGTCCAAAACGGAGTTAAGGTGAATGAGATATCGACGCCTAAAGATAGGTGTTTGGTGCAAATTTGGTTTTGTTTGAAGCTTGTCCCACATCGGTGGTGGAGACAAACTTTGTGTTGTTTATAAGCAAGAATTTTGAACACTTGTTCAATTAGCTTGTGACTTATACACACACAAGCTCACGGCCTCGCGCGCAGGGGGGGTTGCAAATTTCTGGTCCGAAAGGGCTTGGGTTGAAAACTCATGCGAGCCCGCGCGACCTGCGGACACGAATGCAGCTCCGAAATCTCGAGCATGCGCGGTCCAGTTTGTTTCTAATCAGTTACCGATTTGTATTAACTGGCTCACTTAATGGCATTAAATGAATAAACGCTCCTCTTGAGCCTATAAAACCGAGACACATCTCAGTTCACAGACACACCTTAATCCCTTCTTTCTTTCTCTGCTACTGCTACTATTCCGAGATCAGCTTTCAGGCAAGTGTGACAGCTCCGGCAGTTTAGAGCATAAACTGCTTTTGCCACTGTACCCTGGGAAACAAAACGTGTGAATACACGCGGAATTTGTTTTAAGGGAATCGTGTTATATCACGAGCCTTGGCCGATTACGATTCTTGTTTATCATTTCTGTTCAATATATTTTCTTGTAACTATTTGTAATTGTAAACGGTATCCTTTCCTATAGTCTTAAAACAAATTTTTACAATTATAATACCGTTTATAATCAGAAAAAATATTGGATTCAAACGAGTTTTGTTTCGATTATTTTTCTACAAAACAGATTATTCGTAACAAACGAGTTTTGTTTCGAAACTGTATCAGATCCTTTTGCTTATTTGGTTTCTCACGTGCTACAATATTCTGTTTATTTTGTTTCTCACAGATTGTCAGCTTTTTACATAAAGCGGTTATTGACTCTATTGTGTTACCTACTGTTTAGTTTTTACAGCTTCATAACAGTCCATCATAAACAGATTATTGGTTGTTTGAAAATAGTTTTCTAAGTTTCCAAACAAATTGCATAATCAGATTACATATAAGCTGACTTTTGATAAACAGATTATCATTTTAAGTCATTTATAAGCTGATTTTAAATAATCACTTTTGGTTCAATTATTAGATTATATGTTTAAACCTTTTTCTTAAATAGTAAAACGGTTGCTGTTTTAAACAGATTATCACATTATTATTGACGTTTTGTTCATTATTGTTACTATTTAAAGCGAGATGTCTAATTCTTTAAATTTGCGAATTTTCAGAATGTCGACTCAATCTCTTGTGACCTCAACCGTGCTCACACCGATCATGACATCCGCGACAACGGTGAGCTCAATAGTGGGAGTACCACTAGCGAACACCGTTGCTAATCACGCGGAAAGACCCGAAAAGTATTTGTACTCCAAAGCATTCCATAACTCACGAGGGTCGGTCATTGGACCGTAAACATCATACAGTCTGTCGGATAGAGCATTCTTAATGTGTCCGCAACATAAGGTCTCATCTTCCTTTCGAAGCATTCTATGTTTCTCGAGCTCGGTAATTGCCGCTTCATCATCTTTGTTATCTTTATCCGGGAGAGGATTCTACGGAATTGGGGCCAACTTCGGATCAAGAACATAAGAAATCTTCAAAACAATCAAGGCGAATTTCATCTTGTCAGCCCAACGGGTGTAGTTACACCCATCGAATTTGTCCAGCTTGACAAAATCTTGATTCAAGATGCGAAGGTTTGATGACATAGAGCTGGATTCCATTGCTTAAACACTTGTGTTAAAAAGTTAGAAACCTTTTAAGATTGTTGGAACTATTTAGCACACCAACCTCGAATCCGAACAGCAACAAAATGAAACCTGAAATAACAAACAATCAAAAGACTACACGGGATATTTCCCTGTCCTTAAAAGGTTTCTACGGCGCTCGTATAATATCACTTCAATCCTTCGTACCGCACACCCCAGGATTGATGTAGTCTCAATTACGGTGTTATTGTAAGCGAAACAATAAACCGAAATACACAAGAGGTTTGTAGAGAATAAATTCACTAGAGAATGGATTGGATTCACAAAGAGAAAGAAAAGATTGCTTGATTTTTGGTACACTCTGGAATAGAGCTTCACACCTCTATTTATAATTAGAAAACTGTATTTTTGAAACTCAAAATCTACACGTTGTTTTCATGATCACCAAAGTATCAGGGATTTCTCCTGATTTTAAGCCTCCACTCTTCAAAATCTCGATGATATCTTTGACTAAGTAATTAGCTGTTATTTACATAATCAAGTGTTTTATGCCACTTAAAACACTTGTACATTATCATATATATTTTCAAATTATCAATTGTCTCAATAGATATCTCAATATATATGTACGTGAGTTTATAAAACCCCCCCATTCTCTAGTTCCCATTCAAAAATTAAATTAATAAACAAATCTTTATTCTTTTAATTTAAATATTCAACCTAGTATTAAAATTAATAACACAATATATTAATTTTCAACAATCCCCCACGAGGTTGAATAATTTCTCTACTCACTCAAACATGTCATGCAACAAGGTGTCACGAAGATTAAACCCGTTTAATATGCATACACAAAGTAAGATCGATTTAATGGTGTCCGAAGATTAAACCACAAATCTTATAAAATAATGGTGTCCGAAGATTAAACCAAATTTTGTGATCTTACCGGTGAATACATACGCACTTCCATGTATGCTTGTGTATTCTCACTTTAGCGCGGATATGGCCATGCGCGTAATCCTTATTCATAACCCTTTAAGATTGTTGGAAAATATTATGTTTTGCTTAAGAACATATGTTTGAACAATAACAACAATATTCATAAGCGGATTAGTTTGCATCAGCCTTTGATGACAGAACATCGTTTTACCAATAGATCAGCAACTTAGTAACGGACCAGCAGCAAGGAACAAGGAGCTGGAACTTTTCCCAACAAGACAGCAACTTCGGGACACGAACAACGAAACAACTACTTTTAACAACGACGAACAGATTATTAAAAGAGTCATGCACGGGAAGAGATTCCCTGTCCTTAAAGGATTATTACGTGCTCAATACGCTACGAGCCTCTATCCGTAAAACCCCCAGGATTTATGCAGACTCGTGTTGTTTCCGTTAGCGTACGATTACAACACAATGTAAATTGCGGTAGCTAGAAGACGACTTATTGGCAAGAGAAAACGCTACCATGAATTAGCCAAACCAACTCCAGGTTCATGTGTTTTATTGTGTCCATTTCATTAGGTGACTAACCCACGTTTTATAGGCTAAAACCTATAATCATGGATATCTCCCATGACCAAAAATTAAGGAGGAGATTTGATGGTTTCAACATTTAGTTGACATCCAAATCGCCACTCACCCCTATTTTCTTTTGACCTAGTCATACACACATGTTTTAATTGTTCTAGTCATTGCTTTACCAACTTGTAATGCAAGCTGCTTCTCATGTACAAATGCTTCTTGCAACAAACAATTGTACTTTACGCTTTATTCGTTATTCTCGTTAAGTTCTCATAAAACTTGCCAAACTCATTTAAAGTTCCAACAATCCCCCACCAGGTTGGAAAGTTTTCTGCTACTCTAACAGATTGTGTCACGAAGGTGTCACTAAGATTAAACCTCGTTTACTCAAAGTACGCAAAGTGAAATCGATTCAAATGGTGTCCGAAGATTAAACCATGACCTTGTGACTTCACCGGCACACTTCTACACTAGAACTAGGATGAACAAACTTTTCTCTAATCCTAGCCTCTTCCTCAATTCGAAGGTGCTTTAGCAAATCATCCAAAGAGATATCTTCCGACTTGTGCATCATTTTCTTTGAAAAACTTTTCCACGGCGGTGGTAGTTTCGCAATGATAGCCCCCACTTGGAAGATATCAGGAATGACAATATTCAATGCTTTCAGTTTGTTCACGAGAACTTGGAGTTCATGCACTTGCTCCAAGATATTTTTCTCGTCTACCATATGATAATCAAAATACTTAGAAATAAGATATTTGTTTGTACCTTCTTCTTGTGCTTTGTATTTGTACTCCAAAGCATTCCATAACTCACGAGGGTCGGTCATTGGACCGTAAACATCATACAATCTGTCGGAATAAATTAACCAGAGAATGGATTCGATTCACAAAGAGAAAGAAAAGATTGCTTGATTTTTGGTACACTCTGGAATAGAGCTTAACACCTCTATTTATAATTAGAAAACTGTATTTTTGAAACTCAAAATCTACACGTTGTTTTCATGATCACCAAAGTATGAGGGATTTCTCCTGATTTTAAGCCTCAACTCTTCAAAATCTCGATGATATCTTTGACTAAGTAATTAGCTGTTATTTACATAGTCAAGTGTTTTATGCCACTTAAAACACATGTACATTATCATATATGTTTTCAAATTATCAAATGTCTCAATAGATATCTCAATATATATGTACGTGAGTTTATAAAACCCCCACCATTCTCTAGTTCCCATTCAAAAATTAAATTAATAAACAAATCTTTATTCTTTTAATTTAAATATTCAACCTACTATTAAAATTAATAACACAATATATTAATTTTCAACACGCCATACCAACATTGTATAGCCCATCAAAATACGTTTGCTTATGGTATTGTAAATCCACATTTTCACGAGGGTATCTCGCTTAAGCCATAGTTTGTCGTCCATGCCTTTAGGTAAGGTCGTGCCGTCAAGAAACCCCTCCGCTTCAAGAAACCCCTCCGCTTCATTCGTGAGGCAATGCATTTCGAGAAATTTCCGCCATGTTGTGTAGTTCATGTCCTCTAGGTCGAGTGTGACCGGTATGTGTACCTTGATGTTGGTTAGGCCGTAGTGGATGATTCAGCGTCTGCCATAGTTGACCGATTATGTGATTGATTTAAGAAAAGGCAGTGTTTTTGTTGTTTAGAGATGGTAGGAAGAATTTTAGGGTTAGGATATGGAAAACCAGTATAGTGGAATATGGAGAATTATGATGAAATATGGAAAACCAGTATAGTGGAATATGGAGAATTATGATGAAATATGGAAAACCAGTATAGTGGAATATGGAGAATTATGATGAAATATGGAAAACCAGTATAGTGGATTATGGAGAATGATCACAATCGTTTGGAATTACTGTCCGTTCATACAATATCATAATATATACAACATCTTTTATTTCCTTCATTTATCAATATCAATCTTCTTCCTCCGCTCGATTGATACAATCTCTGCATAGTAATTTTTTCTCAATTTGGATAAAATTGACTCCGCCCCTGTTAATGATCAAAATAACAGAATTATATTAAAGTAGGAATCTTTGTTATGAATACCAGATCTTGGTTTATTGTAATTTTGAATATTATGATGACCAGTACCTGGAACAACTGAGACGGTTTCCAATGCTTTTCGTACCTTTGCTTGCGCTGATGTCATTACTGATAGATAATCCTTAAGCGTAGACAAAAAAAATGATAATTCCATTCCATCAACGTCGATCTTTAATTCAAAGTTTCCGACATCATGTTGCTGCTCTTGAATTTTTTCAAGAGATTTAACAATAGAGAGAGTCGATCCATTAATTTTAATAAGCTCGAGTGTTGGGATCTCCCCTATGTCAAGAGGGATCTCTTCAAGATCAATGCAACTCACTAATTGTAATTGTTTCAAACAAGGGAAGTTCATACTATAGGCTTCCCAGTGTTTAATATTTAACCCTTTTAGTCTTAAGAATTTCAACCGTCGAAACTCCTTCTCACCTATGTTCCATAGTGTTTCATCAAAGGCATCTTCCATTAGTTTTAGAACCTCGAGGTTAGGTAAGGATTGAATGACTGACATATCACTCCCGACTAGGAAACATCTTCCGATAGTAAGTTTTTTCAAGGTTGCAGGGAACCTTAATAGATTTTCGCCACATATGTTTGGCTCGGTTGATTTTCTTCTTTTGCACCATCCAGTTAACTTCAAGGTTTCAAGGTAAGGAAGCGATTCAAAGTCATTTTCCTCGTCCGAGTAAAGAGGAGATGCAAGCTTCTTGATACTAGGAAAACATTTTTGAAAATTATCTATTCCATCTCCCAAAACTACATAGGAAATGGTTTGCAAATTCATTGGTTTTTCAATCGAAGGAAGATAAAGGTCATTGCCACTCCTCAAATGTCTTAGATTCACTAAATTTGATATTTTACTAGGTAAGACCAAGTTGCCATGACTTGTTTTAATAATTAGGGTTCGAAGGCTCCATAAATTGCATATTGATGATGGGAAACCTAATAAATGCCAAATGGCAAGGTACCTTAAGTGAACTAGTAATCTTATCCCATGCGGAAAATCATTCAATTTACACGTTTGTAGATCTAACACCCTAAGAAGTGCAAATGAGCGTAAATACTCTGCATCATCGTAAACCGACGATGTGAACTTTTGAAAGCCAAAAAGTGTCCGGATAGTTGGTTTGTGTGGATGAGTAAAGTTTACAATGTAGATATCTTGATTGGTAAATACGCGGCGTTGCTTATATGTTATTAATACCTCACGAGTATAAGAATTTAATTTGCCCTTTGTTTTTTCTATTTTCAAGAAAAATCTTTCTTCGTCGGCTTTTTCTAGGCATAGATTCCTCACAAGATCATGGAGTTTACAAGCTTTGACACCACCATTAAACTTCCTTTCTGCAACGATTACAAGATTTCTGTCAACTAGATCCATTAGGTAAGACTCTGCTATATCCTCCAAGCTATGACGTCCATCTTCTTGTATAAATCCCTCAGCAACCCATAACCAGATCAAATTTTGTACAGAAAACAAAGCATTTTCAGGGAAACCGCCTAGATAAAGAAAGCAATGTCTCAAGTGAAGAGGTAAATGTTGATAACTCAAAGCTAGCGTTTCCAGGTAAACGTTGTGGTCACTAACAATATATGAACTGACTCGGTGAGAAATTTTTTCCCACAAATCTTTGCTCAATGGTTCTTTTGCTAGAATTCCTGCTATTACAAGTACCGCAAGTGGTAGTCCCTGACATCTTTCTGCAATTCTTTTTCCAGGTTTAATTAACTGTTCGGGGATCTCGTCCCCATGAAATACCTTCTTGCTTAGTAACTCCCAGCTTTTTTCTTCTGTTAGATAAGGCAAGAAATAGACGAACCCATGCCGATTTGCATGCAAAGCAACTTCAGTGAGGCGGGTTGTGATCAAGATTCGACTTCCGGTGATTTCATTGGGGAAAAATAATTTAAGGTCAGCCCAAGCCTCAATGCTCCAGATATCATCAATGACGATCAAAAATCTGATACCCATTAGGCGCTTGTGCAATATTTCTCGCAGTCGAGAGTAACTATCATTTACAGGGTCTAGCTCAACTCCAAGGGAAACCAAGGTTTTAATCAAGAAATTACGTTTTTCATAGCTTTGAGAAACAGTTACCCATGCACGGGCATGAAAATGATACACAACAAAAGGATCGTTAAAAACTTTGGTAGCAAGTGTAGTCTTACCTATTCCGCCCATACCAACAATTGAAACCACATCTAGCTTTTTTTGATCTTCAACAAGCTTGTCCCGTATCAGCTCAGCATCTTGATCGATCCCCACAACAATTTCTTCCAAAAACTTCTCCTTCTCTAATGGATTTCTTGTGCGAAAACTTCCTACAGGTTGCATATGTAGGCTGTCGGTTGTTATCGATGAGCCCATCGTCATGTTATTAGTAATCATAGTTATAAATTCCACCTTTATAGACTTGAATAATCTCATAACTTCTTCAAGATTCAGGGATGGTTTAAAGACATCGCACCTTAAGAAATGCCCTCTATCTCTGTAGTGGACACCAGATACAAAGAGATCAATGATATCATGCGCTTCTTCTGCTACATCTATGAACCGCTTCTTGAGATCTCTAACATGTTCAGGCTCGAAAACTAGATTGTGATCATTGTCAACGAAAAGGATTTGGATCATGGTTCCAAGTTCTTTATAGAGCAGATTAATCTGAGGCCTTTCGCATAAAATTGATTGGTGGTTAATCAGCGGATTATCTTTGTTGTAGATTAGCTGCTTTAAGTTGTCCATGAACAACTCCAGACCTGTATATGTCATTTCGTTTCTTCTGATCTTGAAGATAAGCAGTGTATGATCAAGGTGTTGGTTTGGTGGAGTCTAAACTCTTGATCTCATCCGTTGACTTCAGTCACTTAGTTCAAAGTATAAGACGTTGTACTTAGGGGTGTTTGGTTTTGGCTTAGTTGAGTTTACGAGTTTATATAAATTTTTGAAATCTAATAAACCCACTTTTTTATATTAGTTTATCAAATTGAGTTTATAACTTATAAAAGCCAAAAAATGAGATTACGAGCAGGGACGGAGCCAGTAGGGGGGCCGGAGGGTGCTCGCCCCCCCTAATTGACCTGACGACTACCTTACCTTCATGGCAAAAAACTGTTTTTTATAGCTTATTTGACCGGAAACTATGAAAGTTTTTAAAGAATTGTGAAGCAGGTGAAATGAGAAGAAGAGGAAAGTAGATAATAGATTCATGGGGAAGTGGGAATCAAAAGAGTGTCTCGGTAGGTGACAAAAATATGTAATTTTTACATTTCATATTAACATTAATTTTAATTAAATATATACAGATTTTCTTTTTTGTGAATAAGTAGACAAATTCATGATCTAATTGTATGTTACTACTAGCTTCTAAAAAGACAGTTTACGTTACTATCGGAAAAAAAATCGAACCCCCAACATAAATTTCTGACTCCGTCTCTGATTACGAGCTTTTAAATTTTGTATAAGTTCATAATAAAGTCCGGTAAATAAGACGAACAAACACCCATTATTTCTGGATTGTAATTTATATAATTTTTGTTTTTTAGACAGTTCTTAGTAACTTATTAAAAGCCCCATCACTACGAATTAAGAATTCACCTATTTTATTGTTCTTTGTACCCATTATCATATTAAAGTACAAGGTTTTATTTATCTTCTTTTGTCCGGAAGTATAAAAAAAACACTATTATTGAGAAATAATATATCTTTTTTTTAAAGGCACACAGAAATATTATTTGAGTATTTGTTGTGTTAGTCCATTGTACTTTGGACTCTACAGTTTAGACATTCATCGTTTATGTATTCTCGAGTAATGCATTTAGATCAAGCAAAATACAATATTCTCTAACATTGCTATTCCCTTAATTATCATAAAAAGGGAGAAATCCAGCATCTATAATTCATCTTCAATTTTCTGTAAAATAATTCCTAGGCTCCACCTCCATTAGGTTCGTAGTAAAAAATGGAGACATTTTTGAAAAACCAATGCCACATCTAAATGACGTTGGAATAAACGCGTGTTGGGATCAGAAGCTAATGAAGAATAATAGAACACTTTTGATTTAACATATTATTAACCAATATTTATAGTGTGTAACCACCTCTAAACCTAAATCTAATGGACCAAAACTCACATTTCGAAATTTGGCTAATATACTATTCTAATAAGTAACACATACTGAAAAAGCAGATAAAAACCGACGGCTCTCATGCATAGTTTGGAGACTATAATGGGAGAGATTGGTAAGCAGCTCGCTAAAAGACACATGGAATGATTCCCGATCGAGTAAGAAAAAACCAACCCCATTTACTAAAAATTCTAGAATAGATTTGTAATTATCTTTTCCATAATTGTAGTTGCTTTACAATTGTAATTGTTAGTCGGTCGCTAGAAAAGTTAGGTTTAGCCTCAAGGTCTATATATACATAGATCCTTGTATTATGAAAAAACACGTGTATTAATCATTCCTTCGAGGTTAATACATTGAGGCTTGTTGGTGATATTCGTTATTGTTCTTATTATTCTTCATATAAACAATATTCGTTAAGTCATATAACTTGTAATATCAAAGTGTTTAATCCGCTGCTAAACTTCTTTGATAGATCAAGATCTTATTATACATATTGTGGTTGTGTGTTTACATAAACCCTAATCGATCCTGACATGTAAATCACAACTAAATTATATTTTGTAATATCAAAGTGTTTAATCCAACCGCCGGTTGGGAGGGTCTGGTGAAGTTTCTTCCAAAATATAATTTGTAGCTCTCTTTGTCTTCTTTCTTCTTCAAAAGTGTTTTACTCACCTTCACCGTATTAAACTTATTTAAAACACATAAATATAATATGTTGGTTAGTATCTAAGCTCTCTCTATATTTATCCGCAGATATATTGATCAACATAGAAGATATCACTATGGAGGAATATGATAGACTGATCAGAGGTTGAAATAGTCCGGGATTAGGCAGACTATCGATCAATGAGATGACAATGGAAGAATACTACAAGATGATTCGAAGAAAAAATGATTCAAGATTATACCAACCATTTTCTACTAGTGGTGATTGGCTAGGACCAACAAAGTTTTATACCGATGAAGAAGAATTTACAAACGAAGACGAAGATGAAGATAGAAAATGGGTAGAGTTGGAAATGTGGTTGACAAACAAGATCGACAAGGATTCAATGTACACACCTTTTCCCGAGAAAAGGGTGCATTTAGAAGAAACGATAAATGAAACATCGTCACCAACAACACCACTAGTTGAACCTTTTCCAAATCATTTTCAAGAAAGTGGTAATTTTCTAAATTTAATTTCTTGCGTTTTTACTAATGAATTTGTTGAGTTTGAGCAGGAAATGATAGACGAAGCTTGGTTCGATGCTCTTTTATTGGATGACGAAAAAGACATTGGCTCGAAAATGGTGGAACAAATTGTTTATTCGTTGAAAGATTTCGATCAACAAAGGAGTTAAAGGAGTTGGAAGATTTATTGGATTACTACGAGGTGAATTTGCATGATGAAACCAATGGAAACGCAAAGGAGATTAGCAAGCCGCCGTATTCATTCATTGCATTAGAGAAGAATGTCACACACGAGTTCTTATTTGACACATTAGAAGACGTGTGTGTAATCCACTTAGACGCGAAGACGTACTTTTACGTGAAACGAGAGAGTGGAACGATACTTGGGTTAAACTTTGTAACGTACTCGTTCAATCTAACGAGGCGTTATTTTTGGATGGTTATATTTATGTCGTTTAAAAGAAGGGTTTGTATATGCTAGCGGTAAAAGGAATCATGTTTTCTGAAGTCCAGGTATGTACTTAACGGAGGTATTAACCAAGCCAAACGAGAAAACAATTTGCACTCTGATCTGACATACGTCGTATGTATTTTCAAATAAATTTTGACTATTCTGGTCAACATAACCATACGGTGTATGCCTTTAAACCTGCATACAGCGTAGGGGAGCGTCAGCAACTATTTTATTGATTCTTTTATCGTTTAGACATTGAACTTTTATTTTGGATTATGTATTTTTATTTAATTTTGTAGAGTGTAATATGTTATGATTTTGTCTTGGTATGTTTGATTTTCTGCTTGTTTGTTTCAAAGGTTAGGATTTGTACGAGTCATGCTGGCAATAAGTTCAGCGCATATTATCTGGAGTCCTACTCTTTGGCTCCTAGTCTTTGGCCTAGCGATACTATCTACATTTTTTCTACCGAGTATCCATGGAGCTTCTTCTATTTTTTCTTTTCCCTTTACCTTACTTTATACTTTATTTTGCACAAATGAGGACATTTGTATATCTTAAGTGTGGGGGAGGGGTTAGGAAAAAGAAAACACTTAACAACTTAAATATGACATGTCTTTTCGGAAAATTTTAAATTTGTTGCATAACCTAACACATTTATACCCTATTTCAGAAAAAGTGAGAAACTTGAGCCTTGAAAGAATTTATTTTTAATTCTACTTTTTCGTTTGTATGAGTGTGCCGATGGTTGATGATTTTTGAACTTGACATAGTCATACGCTTCGATACCACCGTAATGAGCATTGCATTAGGGAACCTTAGTGTTATTTGGTACGACTTTAGGGGCAAACTAGGAATAACCACTTTGATTAGCATGTTCATTTCTTTATATATATTTTAAGCTTAATCATATTGGTTAGCTAATTTTCATGTAATCCTTTGTAACACTCATTTTTAGTGTTAGAAACTCTAGTAAACCACTTCGCGTCTAAACTTTTTCTTTCTTAAACACTAATAATCTAAAAATTAGTAAACCTAATTAGAATAGAAAACTAGATTCTTTCAATATTTATTTATATTTAGAAATTATCAACAAGGACTTGGTTAAGAAAATTATATATCATGAGGATATGTGTCCGCGCGTTATCGCGGATATTTGAATCGTATATTAAAAAAATTGGTCAAATATACATCAAGAGATAAAAGATATATCGATAGTAAAATTAACAATTGATATCAAAAGAGACAAAGAAAAAGAAATTAATAGTTGAAAAATTGAATAATAGATAATATAAAATTCATGTTAAAGTTTAATACATTGTTGAGTTAAATGGAAAAAAGATAGAAGGGACGTTGCAAAGATTTATTTTGTCCAAAGCATATAAGACTATGCGGTGTGGTAAGTGATTTGGAGTGATGATGTGGAGTGATAGAGGTGATTTGCAGGAAAGAGAGTGTGATTTGTAGGAAAGAGAGTGTGATGATGTGGAGTGATAAAAATGGGTGGAGTGGTTGTGTGTAAGTGATGATGATGTGGAGTGATAGAGGAAAGAGAGTGTAATTTTAAAAAGTTGTATATTTATAATTTTTTTTATATAAATGAAATTTAAAAACTTGTATTTTTATTAAAAAAAACACACACACACTACAATTTATTAAAAAACATATTACGATTAAACTAAAATACGTTAAAAAATTACAATTTTTAAAAGCTTTGTATTTTATTTCTCTTAATACAAAAGCTTTGTTTTAAAAAAAATGAATAGAAACCCACTTAAGAACAATAACCCAATTTGTATAGAAACCCACTTAAGCCCAATAGCCCAATTTGTATAGAAACCCTACAAACTTAAGCACCTTTCTCAGTTTGCAGTTTGCAGTTAGCTTTGCGACCTTGAATCTCAGTTTGCAGAAATGGTGAGTTGGATGAATTGTGGTGGTTTTTATAAAAATTATTTAGATTTTATAAAGGATGAATGGGGTTTGTTTTTGTTTTTGACCGTTGCCTCTACCTTTCTCCCTCACCACGGCGTGTTTCTGCTCACGCCATGGCCCAAAATCCACCTATAACGCCCCCACCGGAGTGGAGGTGGGGCGTTATAGGGCGTTATCCGTCGATGTGGCGGCGTGGTGGAGACCTTTAACGCCCCACACCGCGTAGTCTAAGGAGCGGGAACAAAAAAGAAATTTTAAATATTCACTTGAAAAAGAAACAAAAGTAAAATCTGAAAATAGGACATCTTATATTTCTTTAACATATATTTCGTAAGATATAACTGTAATAGATAGATATCATATCTATAACAAATAAGTAAAATAATAAATAATAGGGATAAGCTCGTGCTTCGCACGAGTCGGTTGAAGCATTTGTTTGTGAGTGTAATTCAATCGATCTATAACGCAGGTCATTTAGCAAAAGGGCTGTTTTTGTTATTATAATTCCCGGCGTTTATGTTTGTAAAAGTGCTAGCGGAAACGACTCGAGTTTTTGTTTTTTTACTTTTTTATCGAAGTATAAATGTAGCTATTTGCTAAAACGATGCCGTCATTTATTATTAATCTGAGTAGATGTTCGTATTAGTTGAATAAAAATAAAATTCCGAGGGGTAGAAGGCGTAAAAGTATTATTTAAAGCTGAGGGGGGAAAAACGCAAAAACATATAAAGTGCAGACAGGAAAAGCTAAAAGTCGTTTAAAGTTTAGGGTGAAAAAACGTTATATTTTTTAAAGTTGAGGGTGAAAAAGCGTTAAAGTTTTTAAAGTTGAGGGGGGGAAACCGCTAAGTCTTTAAAGTTTAGGGGGGAAAACCGGTAAGTCCTTAAAGTCTAGGGACTAAAATGCAAAATTCCAAAACATTAAAATATAATATTTTGCACATTTCCATATGCATTAAAAGAAATTAATATAGGAGAAGAATGATAATAATCAATTACTTTTTAAATATTCTCAAAATAGTTTAGGTTTTTCTAACCTCTGTATGTGTTGACCGTTTGTTAGACGACATATCTCTATGTGGGTGGAGGTTTTCTAACAACATTTAGACGTACTTTTTAATGATTAGTTTACAAGTAAATGATGCATAAACTTTCTATTTTAATCATAGTCTCGAGGCTATGGTTATCAAACTCCTTAAACTAAACATGTATGTTTTATAATTTCCTTTTTCCTTTTTTTTTTCTTTTTTGCAAAAAGCCAAAATGAATTAGAATAGGTTTCTTAAAATGGAAAAAAACTTTGAGAATACAAGAAATGATACATGAACCAAATGAGAATGCAAACTAACCTGATAAAAAAAACTCGGACGTCTACAAAAATATCAGATTCCTATCTATAATATATACTAAAAGAGGTGTATCAAATGTCACATGACAAAGTATGAACTGTTAGATGGGTTTCAAAATTTATTTTAAACATTTAGATCAAAATTATGATGTCATATAACATTATTAATAAATATTTTTCTTTTTAGCAATTTTATTTTAAATAAAAATTTAACTCTTTAACTTTTATTCACATTTAAATAAAATAGTTTTGACACTAATATTTTATATCTTAAATATTTTTGTATATAGTAAACTTTTTAAAAAAAAATTAGTCATTCAACTTGAATTCGTTTATCCTTTTTAAATATAAGACTAGATTTATAAAACTAATAATAAAAAAGATTGATAGTTTCTAATAAAATATCCGTAAAAATAACAAATATATATTTAAAATTAACAATTGTATTACAAAAATCGTTATATAATAAAATTATTTTCTATTAAATACTCATTTCTTAACATATACATGTTTTTTTTCCATGAGATGTTGAAAATACGAAATTTAACGTTAAAGTTAAAATCATCCATATAAGTAGAAATGAAAATATATACGGAATAATGTTTATAACACGTTTTTAGTACATATTTATTTAAAATTTGTCCACGTGTGTATAAACGAAGGAAACTAATATTTGACAAAACATTTGATATTATTTTATATTGTTAGTGATTTTTTGTATACAAAATTACTTATAGTTTTCTATATTTATGTATGTTTTTTTTAATAGTAAACGGATTATGTATTGGAGGTAAAAAAAAATTATACCAAATTAAAACATTAAATGTTGATATACAAAAGCCGATTTTGGATATGGATATATACATGATACAACCATACTAGACTAACAAGAACTTAAAACCGTAATATAAAGCTTCTTAATTTGACCTTTAAGACTTCAACATTTAAATACCGCTCTTCAACGACTAGAGTGTTTGGACCTCAAGCCCCCGTAATTTTCATTTTGGATAGTGTCTTTGGCTAGGTGTATTGTGCGTTGTGATTTATTTTTATTATTTTTTCTTTTTCTTTCTTTTCGTGTAATAATTTTGCTGCTTGAGCCCTTTTGGGTTTTATAAATCTTGATGTTCAAAAAAAAATGATCCACCTACAAACTTAGTAAAATAAAACTCTAAATTAACTTTTTAGAAATCATTCAAACTCAATATTTCAATATGTTATATTTATATTATTTTTTGATAAAGTTCTTTATGTGTACGAATTAAGTGGTGAAGTTGAAAACACATACATATAACTGAAACAAAAAAATAATTGACATCACAACTTTATATTATCCTATATTATTAATGATACGAATTTTTTGTTTACTTTC
>CAJVGC010000508.1:2409073-2517272 GCA_910822075.1 Senecio squalidus
AGCGATTACGCGGTCGGAGCAGTTTTAGGACAGAGGATTGAGAAGAGATTTAAACCGATTTATTACGCAAGCAAGACCCTTACAGATGCGCAGGAAAATTACACCACCACTGAAAAAGAACTGCTCGCTGTTGTTTTTGCATTTGATAAATTTAGATCTTATTTAATCATGTCTAAAACTATTGTATTTACTGACCATTCTGCTTTGAAGTTTTTGTTTAGCAAAAAGGATGCCAAACCACGATTACTCCGCTGGATTTTACTTTTGCAGGAATTTGACATTGAAATTCAGGACAAGAAGGGAGCGGAGAATTTGGCGGCAGATCATTTGTCTAGGTTGGAAAACCCGGAATTGGAAAAGCTGGATGAGTCGGTCATACGAGACACTTTTCCCGACGAAGCACTCATGACGGTTAACGTAAGTGACGAGGTACCTTGGTTTGCAGATATTGCTAATTATTTGGTTGCCAAAACCCTTCCCACGAATAAAACTTATTTGCTGATTTGAAACATTATTTTTGGGAAGACCCGTTTTTGTTTCGTGCTTGTGCAGATGGCGTAATTCGGAGGTGTGTTTCTGGAGCGGAAAAAGACAAGATCTTACGCCATTGCCATTCAGGACCTGTAGGAGGACATCATGCTGCGAATTTCACAGCCAAACGTGTTTTTGATGTCGGGTTCTATTGGCCATCAGTGTACAAGGATGCTCAAGATTAGGGATGGCAAAACCACCCGAAACCGATGGGGAAAACCGAAACCCGAGACAGTTGGGTCGGGTTCGGGGGCGGGTTGGCGGGTTTGGAGGCGGGTATGGGCACAAAAATATTTCTTTTGCGGGTTCGGGTATGGATATGGGTTTTGTCAAATACCCGCCAAATTATCCGTATCCGTACCCATACCCTTACCCATACACATATTAAGTTTTTTTTTTCTTTTTTTATTTATAAAAAATAGATATTACTAATAATAACTTTTTATATTATATACTCTAATTGATTTCACATAACTTAAATTATATCCTTTAAAATAATCGTTTAAAAATTTTGAAATGTCGATAATGAATTAGGTATTTTGTTGGGTTTTAGTAATTCGTTAAGAATTTTTTTTATCCCTAACTCGACATTTTGTCTAGCATAAATGTAAATGGGTATACCCAATACCCGCGGGAAAACCCGAAAAACCGATGGGTAAAACTATATGGGTATCCGATGGGTATTGGGTTGGATATGGGTATGAGTTTTATAAATGGATGAGGGTACGGGTTTAGTGATATCCGACCCGAACCCGCCCCGTTGCCATCCCTACTCAAGATCATGTGAAGAAATGTGACGCTTGTCAACGGACTGGTAATATTTCTTCACGTGACGAGATGCCACAAACGGGCATCCAGGTATGTGAAATTTTCGATGTTTGGGGTATTGATTTTATGGGACCCTTTCCTTCAAGTCGGGGAAATAAATATATTTTAGTAGCTGTCGACTACGTATCAAAGTGGGCTGAAGCGAAAGCTTTACCCACCAATGATGCGCGAGTTGTCGTTCATTTTTTGAAACAATTATTTTCCCGGTTTGGTACCCCTAAAGCTTTAATTAGTGATAGGGGTACCCATTTTTGTAACGCCCAACTTGAGAAGGTGTTAAAAAGATATGGTGTAAACCATAAATTATCAACAGCTTATCACCCCCAAACGAGCGGACAGGTCGAGGTTACTAACCGAGGCTTGAAGCGCATTTTGGAAAAGTCGGTCGGTGCAAATCGTAAGGATTGGTCCGATAAATTAGACGATGCTCTTTGGGCGCATAGGACTGCATTTAAAACTCCTATTGGTTGTACTCCTTATCGTTTGATTTATGGTAAAGCATGTCACTTACCCTTGAGCATAAAGCCTATTGGGCTTTAAAAGCTGCCAATATGGAAATGATTCCCGGCAGGGAAGAACAGGTTCCACCAGATCCAGGAGTTAGACGAATTACGCATGAACGCTTATGAGAACTCGCTCTTTTACAAGGAACGGACAAAGAAATGGCACGATAAGCGAATCAAGACAGATAGGAACTTTATCGACGGTGATATGGTTCTCCTATATAATTCAAGATTGAAGCTATTTCCGGGGAAATTGCGGTCAAGGTGGTCGGGACCGTATATCGTGCTAGATGTTTTCCCCTACGGCACGGTGGAGATCGCCAACGAAAAGGGCGAGAGTTTTAAAGTAAATGGGCATTGATGTGTAAAATCGAGTCTTAAATTAAACCTACTTTTTCACGCAATTACACACTTATAGGCAGTGGACCTATTCGTATGTAATATAGTTAATAGTAAGTATAGGTTCGTTCGCAGGGACTAATTTGCTTTTAAATTTCGAATTAATAACACTAAGAGTATTTGGGGGTTTTTTTTATCGTAACTAAAATTGCAAGTAATTTAATAAAATTGGTTAATTAAAACCGAGCGAAAGATTTATGGATTAAATCAAATAATAGGAAGAATACACCTGTTTGACACTTCACCTGTTTTCCGTTAATTCTACGAATTCGATTGTTGTTTCAACTTCTAATCTATACTAAAAGTCCTTCCGAATCTTTTACTAACTTTAATTATCGCTACTTACACCGTTCCTTCCGAATACAGTTAATAAATATTAATAATTAAGCAATAAGAATCAAGCCTGTTTTTAGTGATTTAACCTTATAGAGTTTCCTTCCGAATAACTCCTCTAATTATTAAGTCCTTCCGAATCTTAATACTTAGACCTACTCACTTAAATTTAATTACCTAAGTTGTTATTACTAAGTCCTTCCGAATCTTAATAATTTTAAATCGATTATAGACCGACCGATTATTTCATAAAACTTATCTAACCTATCTAGATTCCTTCCGAATACCTAGAATGTTGATTAAATAAATTAAACATAAACAACTATAATAACATATTAAAATCTAAGCAAGTAAGGATCGACGGTTAAACACAAAAACATAAAACAACCGAAAACGTTAGAATAACATCAAACAGGATCCGTTAATCAAAGAAGCGTAAAAGATGTTTAGCTACTCATAACGTGGTCTGAAAAAGCAATAAAAGAGTTAGCAAACATTCTGGAATAATAAATAAAACAAAGGAAAGAACAAACGGATGAATCGCCAATTTTGTCGTGATCGCCGATTGCCGAAATAATGATCTTCCTTGCCTTGAAAACTTGCTTCCAACTTAATAACAGCTCCAGGAACGTATGAATAATACTGAATAATTTTCTGGACGATTTTGATGTTGTATTTATAGGCAAAATCAAGGTGGAAATCGTTTTCGACTCAAACACGAATTTCTTATGCATATCCAGACAGGTGCGCCGCACCCCTTGCCTAGGTGCGCAGCACCGGGTGATTTCCGTGTTCAAAACCAACTCAAACTCTCTAGGTGCGCAGCACCCACACCCTAGGTGCGCAGCACCTCCTCATCTTTTCCGTAATCTCGTCATTTAAGCTCATTTCTTCACTCCTTTCCACTTTCCGATCATGTAAACCTGTAAAATAGATAAAAACACTTTTCCACACGATTAAATGTAAAAACCTATCCTATCCATCATGTTTACTATGAAAACCGACTAAATATCGCATAGAAATATCTATATAAATATGCGATATCAAATCCCCCCAAACTTGCCTTTTTGCTTGCCCTCAAGCAAAAACTATTTTCAAATTAGTTATCAAAGCCAAAAATAAACATAACCAAACTCCTCACGATTTTTATTGGAAGTAAAATCACACAAACTCTCAAACTAATCTAAAAGGGTGTGTAACGTATTCTGTAGAATCGCTCAATTGCTCAGTCATGGTGAATATTCTATCATAGGCTTGATAAAGTATCAAATCTCCACCACTAGAGTCTAGGTACAACTAAACGGGGACTTTTATTCGGGTTGTAATATACAGGTAAAGGCATGTGAATAAATATATACTGGAGTGTAAACGGGTTAAATAAAATAATACAAAAACTTAGATTAAATCCGAACTAAATAAAATCTCTAACGTACGGGATTGCTTACTTTCTTCAACTTATACTTTTTTCTTCTTTTCCTCCGAATATATATGTATCGTAAATAATACATGACTCATAATACACTATTTCGCTTAAATTCTACAACTAATTTTTTTTTTCGCTTTTCTGTTTTTTCCGATTTTTTTTTTCTTTTTTTTCACTTTTTTTTCTCTTTCTTTTTTTCTTGCTTCTCTTTTCAGCCTAGTACATGTCTTACAATATATTTTTTTTCTCGTGGTAAGTACACATGCTCAAAAGGCTAGTAATCAACTATATATAGTTTTTACTATTTTTTTCTCCAAATACAAATAAATACAAGGCAATAATAATCGATATTTTTTTCTTCCATGCCTTAATAAACTTCAACTTCACTTAATATAATAATAATTGCAATCAAAAATCTAAGTTCGGACTTAATCTAAAAAGAAACGAAATTAAGGCGAGTGTACAAAATAATATAGTAGTGTTTAGAAACGAAACAGTTTAGGCGCAAATTGGTTTACTAGAGTTTCTAACACTAAAAATAAGTGTTACAAGGGTTAGACGGAAAATATATAAAAATATAAAAAGAAACGAAAAGGCTAATCAAATGGGTTAATCCTAATTTGCCCCTAAGTTGTACCAAAATCACACTAAGTTACCTTAATGCAATTGCTCATATGTGGTCTCGAAATGTATAACAATGTCAAGTTCTAAAGTCATCAACCATCGGCACACTCAAAGAAACGAAAAAAGTAGCATTAAAAATGAATGCTTTCAAAGGCTCAAAGATCTCACTATTTTTCTGAGTGGGGTAAAAATGCGTCTGGTTATGCTTACAGTTTAAGGTATTTACCGACAAGACACGTTATATTTTTTTGGTTTTTTCAATTTTTCAATTTTTTTTGGATTTTCTGTTTTTTTCTGACTCAAACCTGTACAACAACAACACATTTCAACACGATGGAAACTAAGCTAAGGGTCGAAAAATAAAATGTAAAATTTCCCGATGACCCCCCCAAACTTAAGTAACACATTGTCCCTAATGTGTTTACGACTCAAAAATAAGGGAAAAATTTACAAAAAAAAACTATCCTAAAAAATAAAAATAAAAATAGTACAAAAGTAAAGAAAGGTAGAAAGAATAGAACCCGTTGGTGTAAAGTGGTAATATGGCGGTGGAATGCGGTGTGCTGAACTGAATGCCAGGCTTATGAGCGGGTGCTGAACTTACTGCCAGTCTTAGAAAAAAACTAAAAAAAATCAACCACACATGTTAGAAAAGAAAAAGAAAATAATAATAAAAGTTACGACGAAATATAAAATAGTCTTACTATTTCTTCTAATAAGAAATAGTAGAATAGTACATAATAAGTTCATAAATAACAACACAATACATCAAGACAATACATATCACTCATCATCACTGTCTGGCTGGTCCTCCTGTGGTGGTGCTGGATGGTACCCGGGATATGGCTCCGGATAGTAGTAGGCTGGTGCATCAAAAGCCGGGTACGGAGCTGGATGGTGCTGCTGGTAAATATACTCCCAGGATGACTGGTATCTATCCTGGAAGTACTGATCACGGTGCTGGGCATGCGTCCGCTGACGTTCCGCCTGAACGTTATCGAACTGAATCCTGTGCAAACCGGCCAAAACCTCATCCTGAAAATCCACCTGTGGCAGGGCCCGTCGCCTCGGGGCCTGCGCTGGAGCCTGAACATCATCAACTCTACCAAAGGCAGCCAAACGCTTACCGGATGGGTGAAGAATCCCAACCCGGAGCATATCCGCCTGCCCGTACACCTTGCACTGCACCGCTGGTGAGCACATCTGGATGTTGGCATGAGTAGCCAACCCTAACTCTCGTGCAATGCGGGTAATGAAGTGCCCGCATAGCATCTTGCTGGAATCTGTCTGGCCCTCTCCCTTTTCAGCCATATACTTTGCTAACGCCCATGGGACGTTAACAAACTGGGTGGGATCTCTAGCACGGAAAGCCTGTAAAACCCACAAGTCCTCCCGGTAACACTTATCGTGATGTGTGTCACGATGGAAGAAAGAGTAGGAAATCATCTTATGCAGAAGCCTCAATATGGGGTCCTGAACATCCTTCGCGCGGCTGGATCGGGGGTGATATCCCTCCAACCCCGATAGAGCTAGCCATGCCGCGTCGGCATCAAAACCCAAAATATCCCGCTCCGCATCCGCGAAATAGGCTACCATCAACGCCTCGTTACCTGCTTCACTGGGGGTCAATAAACCTGTAAGTCGACCGAAATCAATTACCGATACCTGGTGTTCCTGTCCGCCTAAACGGAAAGAAATCAAAGGCGCGGTCAGGAAGGTCTCATCAGTGAAGTCCTTGGAGATCTCAAGTGAACAATAAAACTCGAGTACCCATTCTCTGAACACGGGCTCCTCGGTCTTCCAGGCCCGACCCCAGATCGGGATGTGGCGCTGGGCAGTGCGGCTGTGTGTAGTCATGTATTCTCTCAAATCCACAGGAATTTCTTTTAAGAAATTCCAATCCACTGTGCGAGGTGCAGCCACTGAACGACCTCGTAAGGATGCCAGTTTGTTGTTGAGTTTGATCCGTCTGTCAGCTGAGCATCCCGGCCAAAGTAACCATGGGTGGCGCTCGGGCGCCATTATCGCCGCATTTAGGGAAGCGTGAGATTGTGGCCGAGCTCGACGGCTACCCTCTCCTTCCTCCTGTACAGCTGCCCGCTTTCCCTGCACACACAAAATCAACAAAGACAGCAGCAAACACGTTAAATACTCGGAAAAAAAAATGACCAGCAGCCGGAAAACAGGCCGGTGCCGCGCACCTAGGCGGTGGTGCTGCGCACCGGGGCATATTTCCGGCCAAAAATCCGGCAGAAACTGGTCAAATCCCTTAAATAACTCCTCAAACCTGCTTCATTTATCATTCCTAACCCTACTATACCATCAATTTGAGTTTATAGGACGGATTAAGGAAAACCTAGATTTTTCCCCAAATCAATTTAACCTAATTAGACATAAATCGAAAGAAATAAAGAGATTAGGATGAATAGACATACCCGCCTTGACATATTCAGTGAGTTAAACAAAAAAAACGAGTGAGTTTTGACGATTTAAGGTGTGTGTGTGCTTATTCTCGGTCGCCTCTGTTTATGTAAATGTGTATGTGTGCTGTGTGAAATAAAGAAAACAAGAAATATAAAACCTGGACAGAACCTCGGTGCGCAGCACCTAGTGATGGGGTGCTGCGCACCGGCTAATTTTTTTTTTGGAAATTTTTCGTTTTTTCGATTTTTTTTTGTATTTTCTGAATTTTCTTGGTACCTAACTAAACAATCTGCAAAAGAAAAATATTAAGGAGATCTAAACAAAATAAAAAGAATAAAAATAAAACTAAGAAAGGAAAGAAACAAACTCGGGTTGTCTCCCGAGAAGCGCTAATTTTTCGACCGAGTCGTTAGCTTGACTCGAGATGCCTCTTTATTAGGCGTTGATGGAATAGAATCCATCCTCAATCATCAGCCCGTTTTCATTATCTTCCTCGTGATATAATTTGACTCGTTGCCCAGAAACGATGAATGGTTGTCCGCCTTCTTTCCACAACTCGACATATCCGGAAGCATAAGCTTGTTTAACGGTGTACGGTCCTGTCCACTTCGAGCGTAATTTAGGAGCCTTGAATTTGTACTTTGATTGAAATAAAAGTACTTTATCGCCCTCCTTGAATTCTTTACGACGAATTTTGCGGTCGTGGAATTCCTTAGTTCTTTCCTTGTAAAGGCAGGAACTTTCGTAAGCCTGTAACCGTAATTCATCCATCTCGTGGAGTTGTAAGAACCGCAAGTCTTTTGCTAGATCAATGTCAATGTCGCAGAGCTTCAATGCCCAGTACGCCTTATGCTCAATTTCCACCGGAAGATGACATGTTTTCCCGTAGAGTAGTCGATACGGGGTGGTTCCAATTGGTGTTTTATATGCCGTCCTGAATGCCCACAATGCGTCCTCCAGCTTCCTTGACCATATATTGGGATTATTGTTGACCGTCTTTTCCAAAATTCTCTTGATTGCACGGTTTGTATTTTCCACCTGCCCGCTAGTTTGAGGATGATACGAAGTTGCAAATCGGTGATTTACTCCATATCTTTTCAAAGCTTTTGCAAGCTGAGCGTTGGCGAAGTGGCTTCCTCGATCACTGATTAATGCCTTTGGCACTCCAAACCTACAAAATAAACTTTTAAGAAAATCAACAACCACGTTAGCGTTGTTAGTCGGTAATGCTTTAGCTTCAACCCATTTAGAAACATAATCTACGGCAACTAGAATGTAAATATTTCTATTTGAGGGTTTGAAAGGGCCCATAAAGTCGATTCCCCAGATATCGAAAACTTCACAGACTTGGATCCCTTGCTGTGGCATTTCGTCCCGCTTCGTGATATTCCCTTGGCGTTGGCATGCGTCACAAGTGTTCACGAGAGTATAGGCCTCCTTGAAAATTGTTGGCCAATAGAATCCTGCATCATAGACCTTTTTCCCAGTTACCGTTGGTCCGTAATGTCCTCCGGTGGGTCCATGATGGCATTCGTTCAGAATTTTACGAGTTTCTTCTCCGTGTACACATCGGCGAACCATTCCATCAGCACATCTACGGAACAAGTATGGCGAGTCCCAGTAGTAGTACTTTGAATCCGAAATAAGTTTTTTCCTCTGTTGATAGGTTAGGTCTTTGTTGATGACTTTTCCTACGATATAGTTCGCAATGTCCGCGAACCATGGGATGTAGCTGTCCGTGTTACTGATATAGGCCAGCATTTCTCCCGGAAAAGCGTCATCTATGTCCTCTTCCTTCAACTCCCCCAAACTTGGGTTCTCCAATCGGCTCAAATGGTCCGCAGCGACATTTTCAGCTCCTTTCTTGTCCTTGATCTCGATGTCAAATTCCTGCAACAATAAAATCCAACGAATTAATCTAGGTTTAGCATCTAATTTAGCAAATAGGAATTTTAGCGCGGAGTGATCCGTGAAAACAATTGTCTTGCTCATCACTAAATATGAGCGGAATTTATCAAAGGCAAATACGACAGCCAAAAGTTCTTTTTCCGTAGTGGTGTAATTCTGTTGGGCTTCGTTCAGTGTTTTACTGGCGAAGTAGATAGGTCGAAAATGTTTATCGATCCGTTGCCCCAAAACAGCTCCCACTGCGAAGTTACTTGCGTCACACATTAGCTCGAAAGGTTGAGACCAATCCGGTGCTATCAAAATAGGTGTATTGGTGATCCGGTCCTTGAGTATCTCGAAAGCTTGTAAACAGTCCTCCGAAAAGTTGAAAGCTACCTCCTTCTCTAAGAGTTTCGTCATAGGACGAGTAATCTTGGAGAAATCCTTGATAAATCTTCGGTAGAATCCGGCATGTCCCAAAAAACTCCGAATTGCTTTCTCGTTCGTCGGTGGTGGTAGTTTGGCAATAACCTCGATCTTCGCTTTGTCTACCTCTATCCCAGCTTTTGAGATTTTGTGTCCCAATACGATTCCCTCTCGAACCATGAAGTGGCATTTCTCCCAGTTGAGGACCAAGTGTGCTTCCTCGCATCTTCCCAACATCTGATCTAAATTCTTCAAACAATTGTCGAAAGAATCTCCGAAAACTGAGAAATCGTCCATAAACACTTCCATCGTCTTCTCCACCATATCCTGAAAAATGGCTAGCATACACCGTTGAAAAGTGGCGGGTGCGTTGCATAGACCAAATGGCATCCTCCGATATGCGTAGGTTCCGAACGGGCATGTGAATGTGGTCTTTTCTTGATCTTCGGGATCGATGGGGATCTGAAAGTATCCTGAGAATCCATCCAAGAAGCAGTAGAACTCATTTCCTGCTAGTCTCTCGATCATTTGGTCCATGAACGGTAGTGGAAAATGGTCCTTCCTGGTGGCCTCGTTCAGTTTGCGGTAGTCGATGCAAACTCTCCATCCGGTAACTGTTCTTGTTGGTACGAGCTCGTTCTTCTCGTTCATCACCACGGTCATACCTCCCTTTTTCGGCACACAGTGAATGGGACTAACCCATGGGCTATCTGAAATAGGGTAGATAATTCCTGCATCCAACAACTTCACAACTTCCTTTTTAACGACATCTGTCATATTCGGATTTAGCCGCCGTTGTCTTTGAACAACGGGTTTTATATTATCATTAAAATTTATTTTATGTTTGCAAAAATCGGGGCTAATTCCGGGTATGTCAGATATGCGCCAAGCAAAGGCCTTTTTATGACCCTTAAGGACTGTCAATAATCGAGCTTTTTCGTCACCCGAAAGTGATGACGAAATAACAACCGGTAATAAATTAGTACCTTCAAGAAAAGCATATTCTAAATGTACCGGTAGTTGTTTTAGCTCCAAGTCGGTTGGTGGTGACTCGATTGAGGATTTGATCCTCATGCTTTGGTCCAACTTCAGTTCTTCCGTAACTTCAACCTCCACTTCATCGATCTTCTCGTCTTTCAACTCCTCCTCCAAGACAGTTTCTATCTCGAGAATTTCCTGCCAATCTAAATCATCAAACACATCAATCCGAAAACAGGTTTCATCAGTAGAATAGGAATGAGTCATAGCTCTGTCTAAATTAAAAACAATTCTTTCATTCCCAACCCCTAATGAAATCTGCCCATTTTTAACCCGAATAATTGCGTCAGCAGTGTTTAGGAATGGTCGTCCAAGGATTAGTGGAACGGAGACATCCTCATCCATCTCTAAATCACGAAATCAACCGGAAAGGTGAATTTTCCCACGTTCACTAGCATGTTCTCAGCAATTCCTAATGGGTACTGAAATGATCTGTCCGCTAGTCGAATGCTCATCCTGGTCGGTTTTAACACTCCAAGGGCGAGTTTAGCATAAAGTGAATACGGCATCAGGTTTATGCTAGCTCCTAAATCTGCTAAAGCGCTGCAACTGTAAGTATTACTGAAATTGCACTGAATCAAAAAGCTCCCTGGATCATCCAACTTGGGTGGTATCGTGTTCTTCACCAAAGCTGAACATTCTGTGTTTAGGAATGCGGCTTGCTCCTCCGATGGTTTTCCTTTGTTTGTGACCAATTCCTTGATGAATTTAGCGTAATTTGGCATACCTGCAATCAAATCTACAAGAGGAACGTTAATATTAACAGATTTGATCATGTCACAAAATTTACCGTAATGCTCCCTCATTCTTGCTTTTCGTAATCGTTGAGGATATGGAACATGAGGCTTGTAAGCTTTGATTGGAACTTCCTCTACTGGTTCAGGTGTCGTGGTCTTGGTCTGAACTGGTGGTGCCTCGTCCTCATCGTCATCGATCTCGAAATCATCAATTACGGGCTCAGCAGACAGGTGTTGCGCACCTCCAGATAGGTGCTGCGCACCTGCGTGATCAAAGGCCCGGTGCTGCGCACCTGTAGATAGGTGCTGCGCACCTTTGTGACCAGAACCGAGGTGCTGCGCACCTCCTGGCTGGTGCTGCGCACCTGGGCCCTGATTTGCTCCATTCTCGGCTTGATCTCCTCCATAAGTTCGTCCCGAGCGTGTATTGATTGCATTTACATGTTCATCTCGGTGTTTTTGACAGGGTGGCATTCCGTCTCGTGTTCCGGGATGTTGATACTTTGGTGCTTGATTATTTGAAGTGTTTCCTTGGTTCTGTTGGCGTGGATTCGGTTGAGTATTGCTTGGTATTTGGCCCGGTGGCCGATTTGAGATCCTCTCGTTCATCCTGTCAAACCGTCTCTCCAAGTCTTGATGTGCTGCCTGCTGATTTCTCAGTCCTTGTTCGATTTGTTCAGTCAAAGTTTTAAATTGTTTCCGGGTATCGTCATTGGTTGATTTCTGGGTGTTGATGAACGATTTCAAAAGATCTTTCATACTTGGATCTTCATCTTCGTCGTATCTTTGTCGTGGTGGGGAGCGAGTGTTATTTCTTTGCCATCCGTTGTCTCGATTGTCACCGCGGTTGTAGTTACCTCCGCGGTTTTGCCAGTTTGACCCCCGATTAGGATAACCATACTGTGCGTAGCTTGCATCCTCCACTTGATTACACTCACTAGCATAGTGAGGTCCTCCGCATCCTTCACACCCATTCTTCACCAAGTGCATGTCTTTCTCCATTCGTCCCATGCGTTTATCAATTCTTTCCGCTAGTGTCTTGACCTCTTGAACTACTGAGGATATTTCATGGTTACTCTCAGCTTGAGCAACTTGTCCCCGGTTTCTTCGGCCTCGACCATCATCCCGATACTCCCTTGATAGGCTAATGACCAGCTTGTCTTCCATTAGGTTGTATGCTTCGTTGGTGGTCTTGTACATGAAATCTCCTCCTCCAGCTAGATCCAATTCGTTTTGAGAGTCCTTGGTTAATCCGTAGAAGAAAATTTCAATGATATGGTCCTTGCCCAGTCCGTGACCATAACAACTTCGCAACAACTCCTTAAGTCTAGCCCATGCTTCAGTGGAAGTCTCTCCATCTTCCTGTCGGAAACCTCTGATATCTCTGAGTAATTTCCTACCCAAGGCGGGTGGGAAGAATCTTTTGATGAAGGTTTCGCGCATTTGTGTCCATGTTGTGATTGTGTTTTCTTCGAGTTCTTCAAACCAAACCTTCGCATCTCCGGTGAGAGACGAAGGGAACAACCTCAGCTTGACACTTTCGCTCTTTCCTGCTCCATATTTGAACATCTCACATAGCTCGTTGAATTTGGCTATGTGTTTATGCGGATCTGAATTGTATCTCCCATCGAAAGTGTTGTCTTGGATCATCTTGAGATGATGACCCTTGACAACAAAGTCATCACCCAATTCCGGGGTGGTGATTGCCGACCCGCGGGTGGGTGGCACTGCTACAGCTGCGGCCCGTCGGTTCATTGGTGTGTCCAAAGGATCCATAGCTGGTTGCGGTTCCGGTTTGTCTTCACAAAATACTTCTTCAACCTCTGGTTCTGAATCGCTTCCTCCGCTTACTGATGACGCAATGTCTTCAAACTTGACGGGTGAAACTTGATCAAAATTTGGTGGTGTCTGAAGTGATAAATTGCCTCTTCTCTTGCCTCGTCTCCTTGATACTCCTGGATTTGATTTTGGACTCGCGAGTGGTAATCCCGAAGCCCTTGTGTTCATCAACTACCTGAAATACCTGAAAAGACAAAAACAAGAAAAGCGTAAAACGTACCGGTGAAATAACAAATAAAAAGTAACTTCTAAGTAATAAATACTCAAAAGGATCGTATTACAAATTCGAAACAAAAACTAAAAATCAGTCCCCGGCAGCGGCGCCAAAAACTTGATGTGTAAAATCGAGTCTTAAATTAAACCTACTTTTTCACGTAATTACACACTTATAGGCAGTGGACCTATTCGTATGTAATATAGTTAATAGTAAGTATAGGTTCGTTCGCAGGGACTAATTTGCTTTTAAATTTCGAATTAATAACACTAAGAGTATTTGGGGGTTTTTTTATCGTAACTAAAATTGCAAGTAATTTAATAAAATTGGTTAATTAAAACCTGAGCGAAAGATTTATGGATTAAATCAAATAATAGGAAGAATACACCTGTTTGACACTTCACCTGTTTTCCGTTAATTCTACGAATTCGATTGTTGTTTCAACTTCTAATCTATACTAAAAGTCCTTCCGAATCTTTTACTAACTTTAACTATCGCTACTTACACCGTTCCTTCCGAATACAGTTAATAAATATTAATAATTAAGCAATAAGAATCAAGCCTGTTTTTAGTGATTTAACCTTATAGAGTTTCCTTCCGAATAACTCCTCTAATTATTAAGTCCTTCCGAATCTTAATACTTAGACCTACTCACTTAAATTTAATTACCTAAGTTGTTATTACTAAGTCCTTCCGAATCTTAATAATTTTAAATCGATTATAGACCGACCGATTATTTCATAAAACTTATCTAACCTATCTAGATTCCTTCCGAATACCTAGAATGTTGATTAAATAAATTAAACATAAACAACTATAATAACATATTAAAATCTAAGCAAGTAAGGATCGACGGTTAAACACAAAAACATAAAACAACCGAAAACGTTAGAATAACATCAAACAGGATCCGTTAATCAAACAAGCGTAAAAGATGTTTAGCTACTCATAACGTGGTCTGAAAAAGCAATAAAAGAGTTAGCAAACATTCTGGAATAATAAATAAAACAAAGGAAAGAACAAACGGATGAATCGCCAATTTTGTCGTGATCGCCGATTGCCGAAATAATGATCTTTCTTGCCTTGAAAACTTGCTTCCAACTTAATAACAGCTCCAGGAACGTATGAATAATACTGAATAATTTTCTGGACGATTTTGATGTTGTATTTATAGGCAAAATCAAGGTGGAAATCGTTTTCGACTCAAACACGAATTTCTTATGCATATCCAGACAGGTGCGCCGCACCCCTTGCCTAGGTGCGCAGCACCGGGTGATTTCCGTGTTCAAAACCAACTCAAACTCTCTAGGTGCGCAGCACCCACACCCTAGGTGCGCAGCACCTCCTCATCTTTTCCGTAATCTCGTCATTTAAGCTCATTTCTTCACTCCTTTCCACTTTCCGATCATGTAAACCTGTAAAATAGATAAAAACACTTTTCCACACGATTAAATGTAAAAACCTATCCTATCCATCATGTTTACTATGAAAACCGACTAAATATCGCATAGAAATATCTATATAAATATGCGATATCAGGCATCGTTTAAAGAAATATTATGCCGATGGACGTGACAACCAGTTTGATCTATTTGGAGACGACGAGGAGCTCGATCTCCATGAACGTGACGGTTAAACAAACATGGTTTGAGTCGAGCTTAACGACTCATCACTAAACAAATAGCGCTTACGGGAGACAACCCGCCTCTTTTCTCTTTTAGTTTTTATTTTGTTCAGAAAATATAAAGAAAATACAAAAAAATCAGAAAAACAACAAAAACAAAAAAATATATGTACACTACGCGTTTTTCTCTTTTAATTTTTGAATTTTTGTTTCAGGTCACCTTAGATCATCATATGAGAGCTGCTAAACCTATCGGACACCAGGTTAGATCGTACTAAATCACCGAACGAAAAAACAATTTTTTTGGAACAGAAATTTTTAACCGGCGGCTAAAATTTTAAAGAGTAAATTAGGCAGCGGCTAAAAGAATCCAGCCGCCGGCTGAAAACGGAGCGGCTAAATTTGAAATCCTCAAATTTTGGCAGCGGCTGAAATCAGCCGACGGCCAACAAATTCCAGCCGCCGGCTGAAATAACACAGTTTTAAAATCTTTGTTTTATAAATCGTTTTTTTTTCTCTCATTCACATCCACACACACACTCTTATCCTAACCGGCGGCTGAGACGATTTTGTCACCTTTTTGTCGATTTTTCTTCACTTGTTTCATCTTATTATCTAATTCAAAGACCAAGGTATGGATTCTTTACTCCTTTTTCTTGTTTTTCTTTGATTTTTCATGAAGAACACCATTTGGGGGTTTCGAAAATCCGAGATTGTTAGTGCTTAATTTTGCAATTAATTGATAGGATTCGTTCCTTAGATGATTTGTATGCTTAGGCTTAGTTCAATTTATTATTTCCTTGGTTTAATTTTGATTAGAGGTTGTTGAAATTTGGGGGTTTTTGCTAGGAATTTTGTAACTTGGTTTAATTCAATTTGTGAGTAGGGTTTATTGTTGCTACCACTTATTAAATACATTGAGTTTAAAAATCAAAGTTCCATGTTTTAATTGACGAAAGGGAGTTGGTTGTTTGAATGCGTATGAACTTGATAATTGAATTTTTGGTGGAATTTAGTTATTAACATGTGAAGTAGAGTGTAGATTAAGGCCCGGATTTAACAGATTATGCGAGATTTTTGTACACAACTTGGTAATTAGCGGGTTATGTTTGATAGGAAGTGTCAACAGCAGTTAGAACGGTTCATAGCAAATAAAAGACTGTCCAGGGACCTTTAGCCGGCGGCTGAAATAAGCCAGCCGGCGGCTCCTTTTCAGCCGGCGGCCAAAAGTGACTGTCCAGATTTTATTGCTTGCTGTTTCGGCTGTTTGTTGCAGTCTACTATTTTCTCGCACTGTTTTATCTGACTAATATGGTTATTCTAATTTGGTTTATGCAGATAATGGCCGATGCAAACGAACAACAGGAGGTCCCCGCTCATTTTCCCCTTTATGACATCGATCATCCCTTCCTTCAAGTATTCGACGCAAAACGCGGTGTTACTCTTCAACAGAGGCATGAATTCCGGGATAGGTTAGCCACCTTGCAGAAATACCCGGTGTATGCCCCTAGCGGCATTGAGTGGAATTTCTTAGCCGAAGTTCGCCCACATGATGCCCGTTATCCATCGGGAGCTGCCGAACTCTTGGATATGTTGAGATTTGATTATCAGGGATTTCGATGTCGAGCATGGGAACGGTTATTCTCTATTTATGAGCCCATCCACATAGAGCCGACATACGAGTTCTATAGCTCATTTGCCTTCAACCACAGTGAACCCGACCCCACCAAAAACACCATACAGTTTCTTCTTGGGGGTGAACTTAGGCGGATGACATTATCCGAATTTGGGGAAAAACTGGGATTGTTTGATGCTGCTGATCGTGCACACCCGGATTTTCTCGGGTTTATGGTTGAGGGAATTAAGGTTCCGGACTATCGTGACAACGGGGCCATCTGGGCCACCGTTGCTAGTGGAGCGTACCCCTCCCGCCCGTCCTATACACAGATCAGGGACCCGAAAGTTCGGGCTATATTTGCCATGGTATGTCTGTTCGTGATTGGCAGGAAATCTGGCTTGGAAAAATGCCATAAAGAGGAACTATTTTGGCTGGGATGCATTGTTCAAAAGAGGCCGGTGAATGTTCCCTATATCTTAGCTCGGTGGATGACCAACATCCTAAAGGGCGCACGAGCAGGCAGTGTTATTCGAGGAGGACACTTTGTGAGCGCTATTGGTAGGCGCTTGACATTCCGGGGCACCGGATTTGATTCTTGTACTTTGTTGACACCAGGGATGCGTCTGTATGGGGCAGCTTGGTTTAAGTCCTCAGGTATAGTGAGCAGGTTTGTTACCCTAGAGGGTGAGGTGAGTTACAGATGGGTCGCTATTAGAGGGGCTGAGGGTGCTGATGAGCAGGACGAGGAGGAGCATCCACCAGGTTTCGAGGATGTTCCACCGCCAGATCAGGAGGTTCCACCGGGTCAGGGGTTCGATTTTTCGGGTCAGATGGCGGCTTTGACAGCTAGCATGGGGCAGATGGCCTCACGGTTCGATACATTTGCGGACCGTATGGAGGATCGTTACTGCGATCTCAGCCACGATGTCACCTACATCCGAAACCAGGTGGGGCAGATGTATTCAGAGTTCGACAGTCGGAACCGCTATCAGGACGAGGTTCTTTACCAGTACCATCAGCGTACCGGTGTGAGTTACCAGGCCTATGACGGTTCTTATCATTCATTTGGTAGTGCCACGCCTATGGATCAGGACCAGCCATCGTCTTCCACTTATGCGGATCGCCACCACCTGTGGTCCGCTCACCCCTACGAGTACCAGCCTCCTACCGAGGCACAGAGACAGCAGGAAGAGGAGGAGCGGAGAGCCGCTTGGAGCCGCCAGGGCCATTGGCCTGATATGTGATGATCTTTGGTTATGTTGTGTCTTTTTAAGACTATTTTTATTTTTTATTTGTATTTTTATTTCGTATGGATTATTTGTGTGAGATTGTTGTGTTTGGATTATGTATTTCTTATGCTTATTTTATTGTGGTACTTAATATGTGTGCCTATTTTTTTTTCCCATTTTTAGAATTTCAACCATTTTAGTGGAAGTAATGCCGGAAATCCAAATTTTCAAAGGAAGCTACGCAGATTTTTTGAGGAAGTTACGCTTTTTCAGCCATACATCCTTTCCATTGCTAATTCCTTTCACAGCATTCGACATTTAAATGGGGGAGCATTTTCTATTCCTTTCTCTTTTTCTTTTTGCACTTAATTGCTGAATTTTATTTACAATGAGGACATTGTATTGTTTAAGTGTGGGGAAGGGGTTAGGATTGAATCTATTTGTCCTTAGGAACAATTTGTGTGAAAATTTTAAAATTTTTGACACATTTTTCGTAATTAGTTTTAACTAGTTGCATAACTAGGCACACCTACCCATTTCAATTTTTGTGAGGATTTGAGCCATTATAGCATACATTTTATATGCTTTTATCTTCATTTGTTATGAGTGTGCCGGTGACTTGTAAACTTTAGAACTTGACACTGTATACGCTTCGAGGCTATGAATGAGCATAAGTTTTTACTTATCAGTAACTAGGAAAGAGGCAAAAGAATTAGGATTGTTAAACAGTTGATTGGCCTATTTGTTTCTTATAGTCAATAACTACACTAGTTATTTGACTCACACTACCTATCGAGCACTCATTTTTAGTGTTTTTGACGTTTAGATACCATATTTGCGCCAAACCTTTTTCTTTTATCACCTTTCCAGATATATTCCATAAATTGAGCCTAATATATAAGTCGTTAAATCCGGATATTTTAGTTGAAAATTCCCTCTTTCTTAACTTGATTGATTATTAGACGGAATGTTATATATGATGGCGTGGAGTTGTTTAATTTACTTAAGTTCACGAAGGAAGTTACTGGTGGATATAAGTTAAGAATTATTCAGGATCTTGATGGACCTTTTGAGCGGTGTCTTTAATATAAAAAAATATATATATAAAAAAAAAAAAAAGAATAGTTATTAAAGCCCGTACGAGGTAGCCAATATTTGTTAAAGTTGTTTGACGTTAGTTGCGAGAAATAAAAAAATTCTCAATTGAAGTGTTGAAGTTATTTGACAAAGTTTGCGAGAAATAATAATTCTCGATTGGAGCGTTGAAGAATTAAGACGAAATTTGGTCTTAGAAGTTTCGTCAGAGTGAGCCATTAGGGATAATCAATCGAGTTTTGAAAGTAATATAATTTTTGATTAAAATGTTTGGATTTGTAGACTAATTGGAAGTTGATTGTTTCATATCATTCATATTAATTCACTTTCATCATGTTTTCCATTATTTTACCCATCACCCATTGATATGACCATAAGCCCTCTGAACTAGTTACTTAGACTCTATTGGTGGAGAAGCGTATCGTTATCAAGCCTATGATAGAATACTTGTCATGACTGAGCTTTGAGCGATTTCACATATATGTTACACTTAGATTAGTTTTTTGAGTGATTGAGTGTTATACTTCCCAGATCGTGAGATGTTTAGTTATGCATTTAAATTATGGCCTGGTAATAATTGAATTCATCTTCGTAAATAAATTTTTTGTAATTTACTCGACTCGTTGGGTATTTTATTTTTATTGAAGATGTTTGTTTTGTTCTAAATTTAACAGTTTACTTGAGGACAAGTAAGATTCAAGTGTGGGGAATTTGATGTGTCCGAAATAATACATATTTTGTAGCCACATTTGTCGTATTTAAGCATTATTATCTGCAACTTTTGTTATGATTTGGTATATTTTTAGTGAGATTTGCAGATTAAAATAATATTTGGACCACGGAGCGAAAAGGAGCTGAAACTGGCTTGAAACGGAGACAAACGAGCAAGAAACAGGAAAATTGATAAACAGCCGACGGCTGAAATTTCTTAGCCGGCGGCTGAATTAAAGTTTTCATTAAATTGTTCAAAACGTGCCGCGGAAGCAACTTTTGGGCCCGTGTGTTTCAGCCGGCGGCTGAAATGAGCCAGCCGACGGCTGAATTGGAATTTTCAGTATATTATAAATAGGACTTCTAGGTCTCGGGATTAATACACCTTGATCATTATTTTCGACCTGCATTCATCTTGGAGAGCTGAAAGAAGAGTCCTAGAAGCCGTCAAACACTTGGAAGCTTTTGGTTAATCTCTTTTAACCAACTTTGATTTTTGTAATTGTTTGATTCAACTTATTTGCATTATTGTTCTTGATACAATGATTTGTTTGAAGACTAATTTTGTTATTTGCAAACAATCCAACATGAGCTAAACTCTTTAAGCGATTGTTTGGATTGTTGAACCTGGATTTATGTTTAATCAAGTTTATGTTTGAACTTATTGATTTTTCCATTATTATTTACGTTTAATCGCGATCCATGTTTATTCGAAGTTATTAAATTTACTACTTAGCGTGATTGATAGATCTATAACATAACTAGCGTTCTTATATGATTTATTAGTTATTTGCAATTATATAATTTATTAGATAATTGTAGCTTGAGACTTAATTGAGATAGGCTAAGAGATTGGTAATTTAATAAATTGAATGAACATGACAATTATATCAGGATTGAATAATTGAGACTTTTGTTAATTCGTAGTCGACAGATTAAATTGTAAATAATAGTGAACTTAAAGCACAATTTAGAGTGGATAAATCTAAGATAGCTCTTGATGTACGAATAATCGTATGATCTTTCTCTAAAATTGTAGGATTAGATAACTCTAGCGGGAAATCTAGTTATCATAGGAATCACAGTTAAATCAATCAAACATATTCTTGTTAATCATAATCCAGGTGAAACGTAATTCCAAGTAATCATTGCTTTTAAATCTGATTAATTCTCAAAGACTTTTCGAAACAGTTTTTCATCCGCAATCCATTTAGTTAATTAAATTGTTATTTAATTTAGTTATTTGTTTTCTGCATTATGTTCTCACAGAACTAAAACGTCCCCCATATTTAATTGCTTTTATTAGTTTAATTACATAATTTGAAATAACGAATATTAATACACGTTCCCTGAGTTCGATCCGGACTTACTGATTCTATATTTACGTACGATCAGGTACACTGCCTGTTTTGTGTGTTAATATACGTTGGTATAATCCTTTTCTAAACTTTAAATAATTTTATGTTATAAAATACACATCACCGGGACATCATTTGTTCCGGCAGTAAGTAAGATCAAATGTGGGGACCTCTTTCAAGCGAAATCCTACGAGATCAATCGGGATCTTGTTGACCATCTTGCTACCCCGACCGAGACTCTTCGCCTAGGGAAATTGGGGAATGTCCAGGTGGGCCGTGAGTTCGACTTTGCTCTTGCCTCTCTAAACGTTATTGGTCCTGACCTCCGACGCCGAATGGAATCATCGGCTCGGGAAACGGAAGAGCAAAGATTCCGAGCCCTAGGACTTCAAAATAAACTTTCAGAGGCTCTTGACCGGAAAAAACACTATCGCGACAGAAGTCATAGTCTGTCGCAAGAGATAGCCAGGATGAAAGCTTCTTCGTCTCAACTTAGTGAGGCTGTAGTCCGGGAGCTTACTGACAATATAAAGAGCGAGCATCAAGTTGAGATGAACAAGCTGAAAGACATATTGCAGGCCAATCATAAGGTTTCCATAGCCAGTTTGAAGGCGGAACATGAAGCTGCCATGGCCGAGGCTCAGGCCCAGTGTGATATCAATGGTGATGTGCTCCGGTCCTTGGAGGAACGGTTGAGGAAACAAGATGCTGAGTTAGCTGCACTTCGCTCGGACAGAAGTTGGTTTGTAACAACGGGTCCGAAGCATGTCATTCAGAAGCTACACTCGAGTCATGAGTACTCCCGTCCCCAAGAGAACATTCGGACGCTCAACTACAGACTTGGGTGTCACGATGGTTTGGTTGCCGGTATCAGCCTTGGCCGTCTGAAGCAAAAACCTTCATCTTCTCCATTCTTTAATGCCAATGCTGCTTTAGATTTGGAGAAAGCTTTAGCCGAAGCTTCAGACATCAATTATCCTTATCTGGAGGCTTTATCTGCTACCGATGGTTCTTCTCTGGAGGAATTTCAGGCTATTGAGCCTGCTGCTGGTCCTCCTTCGGATGAGGAGTGAAGCTTTTATATCTTCTTTTGCTATGTACTGATGAAACATGTCTTCGACCTGTGGAGATATGTTTCCATGAACAAGTTACGATTAATATAATTTTCAGTTACTTGTTTAACATCCGGATTCACTTGCATTTTTTATTTACTTGTTGTGATTTAGTATGTTGCTTGTATGCTTCATGTGAATCCCTTTGAATATTTCATTCAGAGTTAGGTCCGATACTTATTGAGGTTAGGCTCAATTTTTCTTTCGGAGTTAGGTCCGATACATATTGAGGTTAGGCTCAATTTTTCATTCGGAGTTAGGTCCGATACATATTGAGGTTAGGCTCAATTTTTCATTCGGAGTTAGGTCCGATACATATTGAGGTTAGGCTCAATGATTGCGAAGTCTCATCCTTATTTTTTCTTAGACTATCTGAATTAGTTGTATGTTCCAACACTTCGTCAAGTGTCATGAACATTCATTCGAATAGTACTAATAGTAAAATGAAGGGAAAAATTGGCCGCGAAAGCCTTTCATTCATAAAAATAAAAAAGAAAAAAGGTTACATTACACATAATCGGCTAACGATAGTACTTTCGAAGGTTCATGGCATTCCATGTTCTGGGTATTGGAGTACCGGCCATGTCTTCCAGTTCGTATGCTCCATTACCCTTATCCTTGATCACCTTGTACGGACCTTCCCATTTTGGCCCCGATTTTGCTTCGTTTTCCTGCCGACTTGCTTCGTTCTTTCGAAGAACCCAGTCACCTTCTTTCAGCACCAGCTTCCTTACCTTCCTGTTGTAAGTCTCTTCAAGTTTTTCTTTGTACTTGGCCTCTTGAACTGACGCTGCATTTCTTCGTTCTTCCAGCAATACCAGATTGAGTCGGATATCCTCTTGATTAGTTTGCTCGTTTCCGGATGTCATCCGGTGGCTGAGCATTCCTATCTCGGCTGGGACGACAGCTTCAGATCCATAGGTTAGGCTAAAGGGTGTTTCTCCGGTGCTTGTTTTCTGGGTGGTTTGGTGTGCCCACAACACATGGGATACTTGATCCACCCAGTCCGTTCCTTCTCTCCCCAACCTTGCCTTTATTCCATCACATATGCTTCGGTTAATCCTTTCAACCTGGCCGTTGCTCCGTGGATGTGCCACCGAAGTAAAGGTTTGTTTGATTTTCATTTCGTTGCACCATCGTCGCAACGGGTTATATGAGAACTGCTTGCCATTATCAGAGATTATTTCATTCGGTAGACCGAATCTACACACAATGTTCTCCCACACAAATCTCTGCACTTGTTTTCCTGTGATTCGGACGACGGGCTTTGCTTCGACCCATTTTGTGAAGTAGTCTACTGCCACGATAAGGAATTTCATTCCACCCGTCCCCGTTGGAAATCTGCCGACGATGTCAATGCCCCACTTTTGGAAAGGCCACGCCGATAGTATAGATACTAAATTGTGCTTGGGAAGTCTCGGTATAGGTGCATGAATTTGGCAAGCATCACACTTTCGGATCACCTCGATGGCATCAAAATGCATAGTGGTCCAAAAGTATCCCAATCCGGTGATCTTCGAGACCATACTACGTGGTCCGGCATGCATGCCACATGCTCCCTCGTGCATCTCTCGGTTTTCCCCCCTAAACTTTAAAGACTTAGCGGTTTCCCCCCTCAACTTTAAAAACTTTAACGCTTTTTCACCCTCAACTTTAAAAAATATAACGCTTTTTCACCCTAAACTTTAAACGACTTTTAGCTTTTCCTGTCTGCACTTTATATGTTTTTGCGTTTTCCCCCCCTGAGCTTTAAATAATACTTTTACGCTTTCTACCCCTCGGAATTTTATTTGGATTCAACTAATACGAACATATACTCAGATTAATAATAAATAACGACATCGTTTTAGCAAATAGCTACATTTATACTTCGATAAAAAAGTAAAAAAACAAAAACTCGAGTCGTTTTATCCGGAGTAGGATAAACGACATCCTCTCCTCTTCTCGCATCGATCAATGACTTGATCCGGACCTGATGGGATGGAAGGTCGTAAAAGTATTATTTAAAGTAAAAAAAAAGTTACGATAAGTAAGAAATAAAAAAGACGTGGAAGCCCAACAATAATAAGCCCAAAAAAACCCAAAAAAACACCCTCATCCCATACCCGGGCACGAACCATGGCATCATCTTGCATGCGACGGAATAAGCCCAATGATGAACACAAGGTGAAGAGCGAATACAAAGCGAAGAACGAACACTGCCTAACACTAACGCCGAAATTGACGAACCCGTGCAACGCACGGGATCCTTCTAGTTAAAATCATGTACTCACTAAATACATAACAGAAAAATTCAAAAAACTAATAATAATTAATATATTATGTGATTTTAATAAAACTTTAACTTGTAACCTTTTAATCGATAGATTATACATAGTGGTATGTGAAACCATTTGCTTAATTTAATTACAAAAGTCCTTGCTAGGCATATGGTTAAATTAGAGTAGTATTGAAATACTAACGGGACCCGAGTTATCTAGATGGACTAAGTTTTAAGACTTGTGCCAACTGTTGGAACCGACAATCGTCACTCTGGCATCGGTAACTACACTAACGCGTGTCAAACTTTCGGTTAACCGACTAGTTGAGTGACAAAACGAAGAAGTTTAGGCTAGAAAAATCACAGAATATTAAGTGACAGATTATTATTGACGAGTTTTGTCATCTCACGGGTCGTACTCGAATAAAACCCGTATTCAACAAAAGATAAAAAAAACCGACACAAAAATAATTACGACAATTTAGGGTTTCTTTTTTCCTTCAATTTCTTGTTTTTTTTCCCAAATCTTCAAATTGCATGAATTTCCACTCAATTTGATGAAAAAATCACCATGAATCAAAACGACATCGTTTTGGAAATCAGCTCCGACGAAGAAGAAGAAGACACCAATTGGAAAGATAACTTCGTTACCGTTAACGATAACGACGATGATCATAAATGGCTAACGGAGCTTTTAGACGAGGTAAATCAGGAGAAATACGGTGGTGGTAATAAAGAAGAAGTTACTGTGGTGAGAAAAAGTGAAAAAAGTGGAAAGAAATTGAAGTTGAAGTTAAAGACAAGTGTGGTGGAACTGGAGGATGATGATGATGAGTGTGTTGTACTCGAGAATGATCCGAATGAAGCGGTTAATGTTTCGAATGTGTTGAATGAGAATCGGAGTAATGACGGTGGTGGTGAGGAGGAGGATGAGATAGTTGTTGTTAGCGAAAAAGGACATGTTAGTAATTTTGCTTTTATTTCGATTGTTATTGTTAAGAGTTTTGATAACCGCAACCTTAGAGGTCGTTTAGGTGTACGTTAATTAGTTTACTTAAAATGTAGGGTGATATAGTAAATGCAGGGATGGTTATTGATTATGGAATAAGTAAATAATGCACGTTTGAACCTTTTAAAAGTCGTAGCTATTAAACATTTTTTTTTTAACGACAATGTTAGTGATTCGGGGCCACATTGACATCCAATTGGGCAGTATGCGACCTACGAACCTTACATCAAAGTTAGTTATCACATAATATTCACCTAAAGAGAAACTCCCCCTGGGGTGGCTCGAACCAAGACCTCCCCTAGGAAAGGACAATCTCCTATTTATTTATTATTGGGACATTTCATCAAAATTGATTATTTAATGAGAGGGTTGCTTAGGTTACTAGGTTGGGATATTAATTACTTATTGAAATGTAAAAAACTGTGCACGTTTTGTAATTCTATTTGATGTTTCGGAAGTTTAATACAGTAACAAAACGGGCAAAGTTGGGTACTTTTTGAAATAGTTTGCCCATTTAAGTACGAGGGTGTTGTAGATTTATATCATTTTTATGACAATATGTTTTGTAAGATATTGGATTTATGCTACATAATGAGATATTATTTGCTAGTTATGACAATTTGAAATTGTTTAGAAACTTAGTTTTATGTGACTAGTGAACAGGTACATATGTAGCGGAAATGGAAATATATGCTCTTAGTTTGTAAGTTAGCAAAACCGGAACAAAATTATAGGGGAAAGAATAAGGAATGAAGGAAGCCAAGTATTGAAAAGATGATGGTGTTTTATTGTTTTTTGCCCTCGATATGTGGGTGTAGCTGGAAAGATGGGTTGGTAGGGCAGGTTGGGTGACGGGTCAAAATGCGTTTGGGTCAAAATGAGCATAATTTAAGCTCGATTCAAAGTGGCAGGGTTCGTCTGCCCCTCAAACACGTATTTTTTATTTATTTTCTTTTTGTATTATATTAAGAATTAGTATTTAAAATATGATTACTGTACTAAAATACGATCCAATTGTTTGAATAAGCAAGTTAGTAGGTTGCAATTGTTTGATTATACCATGGGTGACTTTTGACACACTTTGACGCACTTGCTTTTTAGCTACTTTCTTACTTTTATAACCCATAGCAGTAAAATATACAATTATGACTTTTATTCGTTATTAATTGATTGCAATTTCTCGCTCTTACATGAACTCTTAGGTTGCCAGACCCATAAATGTATGTGAACTTATGATTTGGTTTAGAAGATTTTGTTGAATAAACGACAACTTATATATGGCATTCTGAAATGTTTTTTTTCTTCTTACCCTTGTTATAGGTTGCGTGTCGAGATTATCCCCATTCAAGGCACCTTTGTATCAAATTTCCGTTTTCAACTACCCCAAATCAAAGCCACTGTGAACAGGTAATTACTACATCAATTTATTTTTTCTTGTCATACAATAACTAATTAATCGCACAATTACAATTCTACTCTTCTGATCTCTACTGCATTATTTTTTATATATTTCAGTGCTATTGTTACGTTTGTGACTCACTCGCTCCATGTAACTATTGGGGAAACGGAAGTACCACTACTGACCATTGTCACGCTACTGATAAAGATGATTTATGGAGACACATGAGGAAAACCGCTAAAAGTGGTATTAAACCCGTGCAACCTGTTCATAAAGTTGCTGATTATGTACTCTTAAACCAAGTGCCCCTGCTGCACCGTCATAGACCAGCATCAACACCAGCCCCGGCTCTGGTCCAACCGCGAAACTGCACTTCGGCTAACTTTGGAACCCCAAATATCATCAGAAAAAAGAGAAACCACTTATTTTCATCAAGATACAAATTTCATCCAGATTTGGTTTCTCATTATCGTAAAACAAATGTGGATAGAACCGACACAAATTATAGCCTACGCACTCAAATCCAAAGACCGGTACTTAAAAAAAACAGGTTAGCCAGGCTTTGCAGGACTAATTTCGGGAATCCAAGTAGGCAACGAAACTACCATCTCAATGAAATGCTTTCAGGAGGAAATATTTCAGATAATTACATAAGACCACCTTCAACACCAACTGCAGTCCACACGTCCAATAGTTTAAACCGTAATTTTCAGTCTCGAGTGAATTATAACCCGGTTTACCAACATCCCTATTTGGCCCCACCACTGCCTCCCCGATCCCAAATGGCATCTAGTCATTCGAGTTCTGCGGTGCCAGCTAGGCAAAGTTATCAGGTTCATTCCCACCAACCGTTACATCCTGTTCCGGACTTCCCCACAAATTTTTCAGAAAGAACTCGACCTCAGATTCCAGTAACTCATCCGGGCTTTAAAGAGAAGGTGTTAAATTCAGCTATACCACAAGGTTCTGTTACAAATGAAGCAACAAACGAGTTAAGTTCGGCTACATCACAAGGTTCTGTTACAAATGAAGCAATAAACGAGTCATCGTTACTGGAGGTAGTTCCTGATGAATTAACGAATTATGATTGGATTTTTGATAACCAACCTGTTGAACAAGGGTTTACGGACTTTCATGGAGTATATGGGTTAAATGATTTCTCATCTGATTCTAGTTTTATAGATGCAGGACCGATTTTCGACTTATAAGTTTTAAGCATTTTTATCCCATATCATGTTTTTGCTTGGCAGTGAATGCTGAAACATTCAACATTCATGCCTTGTTTTCCCCCTTTCGGGTTTTTTCTGTAAGTTGGTTTTGTTTCTGACTGTGAGATTTTTATTTATCTATTTAGTTATCTAGTATGTAAATTGGAAGAATGAATTTTTGAAGTCATTTGTGCATTTTCTTAATTGGAACGGGAAACAAGATTTACGCATTCTATCTGTTTGATGGTATATGAATAATTGACTATATACCTAAGGCTATTTGGTTAATGACAGTACGGACGGGTTGAACTTTATGCTAATCGACCGGGTTGAGTAAAGTTGGTTCGGATGATGTTGGATTTATGTAAAAATTGTCTTGACATTCATTATTTATGTATCTTAAAATAACACCTGCGTTCTTGACTTCTTTGTACGTATACTGAGTTTTCTAACGAGTTAATTCTAGCCATTAGATTACATAGATTTTGACCATTCGTTAAAGAGGCGGAGATCTATATACTGTTAAACTTGTTTACTATTTGCTGTGTTCTTTCTTGAGTTTAGTTTTACCTTGTTTGTGAATATTGACCGGCACAAGGATGAATTAAGTTAGGGTATACGGATTTGCAGAGACAAATCTCTTTTATCTAATAAATGGGAGTTACGGATGACGTCATAAAGCTGACGTGGCGAGTTCTTAGGCTATCCATCTTGGATTGCATTAACCTTTGCTGATGTCATAATTAAGTAAGTTAGTTTTATATTTTTAATCTAAATTTAATCAGTTTTATTAAAGAAAAGGAGGTAGCGTATCTTGGGAGGATAATTTTTTGGAAGCAACAAACATCTTCATTGGCCAGAAATTGAATCCATGAATTCTTCCCAAAATCATACCAGGTTCAATATTTTTTGAATTGAATTAGTTACGGCTTCTTGATATGCAAAAAGTGTATAACGGAAGATATGAATGAGGATTACGCCACCCATTTTTCATCGGATTACGCTCCACCTTCCGTCTCTTTAAATTGAAATTACTTTTTGATTTTCAATTTTTTCTTCCCGGACCTCATTCGTTTCATCAAATACTCAGGTATTTCGATTTCGTTATACAACCCTATTAAAGATGTATTTGAGTGATTTTGAATAGAAATCAAAAGCCAATTGGAGATTTCTTGAGCATTTAAATTTGTATCCCTTGATAAAAGGTATGTCATATGTGTTTTTCCATGATTCTCTTTTAATTTTATTGGTTTTCTATTTTCAATGAAGAGATTTCAAATTTGATTTTGAAATCAAAATCCTTTTTATCTCACATCCGAATCGTTTTGTTTCCTCCTTCTTCAAGATTATTGCTGTTTTGATTTTGCTTCCAATCATTCTTATTTTTGTTAATGGAAATTAGGTTTTGTGTTTTTTTCCTTTCCATCGCAGGTTTATATTTCCAATCATGCTTCAACTAGAATCAAAGAAACAATATTCATATATGTTGTTGAACAAAGGAAATGTATATCTTGGGTTCGGTTTAGAAATCTTGAGCAATTAGTTAACGGTAATTTGCTTATTTAAACAATTTTAGATTATTTATTTGTAGCTTATTTGATCATCTTTTGATAGCTTATTTGTATCTTACTTACTTGGACTGGTTCTTTGCAACTTAACATTCTACTTGGAATCTTTAGATTTCCCCTTTTTCAAATTTGACATTATCATGATATATAGTGCTATTTTTAATCAAATTTGTTAGATATGGCATGATGTGCAGTTTGAATTGCTAGAGGGTCGTTCACCCACTGCCTTCTTTCCCATTATTCGCACCAACACTCAACCATCGATGGTAAGTATATTGACATTTTTATTTGAGCGCCAAGCATTTCATTAAATGTGTCAATGACTTATTGTGATGGACTCATCAGGTATTGTTAAGTTTATGTCATAAGGACATAATTCAAGTCAGACATATTTTGTATTCTCTCTTCATTTCAATTTCTAATGGGGTTTTATGTTGTTGTTGTTGATGAATTGATGTGGTATGTTCATTAAATCCCTGTTTTTAATATACCGGACATAGAATGAATAATTTACAATTTTGATCCTTTATTCGATTCTTATTAATTATATGATTTCATTGTTTGTTCATTTGATAACCAATTCCATATTTGTCGAAAAATATATTAACCAGTATGTCATAGGCTTTAACTGAAATCCTTATTTTGGAATCATTTCAATTTTCATTTTGTTTGTTGGTACTGAACTTTAGGATAGTTCGTATTTATGATCTATTTTTTATGTTACAGTTGTGTCGTCTGTAATAGTGTTTGGTGAAGAAAATAGAGGTGGTTAAAACCTGATAAACTTTTAGGGTATATGTTTTAATTATCTTATACGAGCTTATAACTAGCATACTAAATTGGTGGTCACTATAGAATTTGTACTATATGGAGTACATTAATATGATGAAAAATCAATCTGTCGCAGAGCATTTTGAATCGCACCCCAAATAAGCCCGTTGTACGCAAAGCAAACTTGTGTGGGGTCTCTTGGCATATGGTCACTTGTTTACATAGTAAGAATGAATGTGAACCCCTTATAAACAGGATTTTGAGTCGGCTTCGCGAAACCTTATTGTGTATCTCATTCTTCGAATTATGTTTAAAATGATTGTTGTAAATTTGATTATTGGTGCTTATGCGTTACACTCTTTTTCCGTGATATTTGCCATTTTGTTCTAGATTCGGAAATGAAGTAAGAGAAGTTGCTCGATAATCGAAATTGGGTTTCTTAGGAAAACATGTCTAATTTATCGCTAATTTATTTCAATTTGGATTATTTTGACTAATTTCTCTCTTTTTTACTTATTATGTCTTAGGAGAAAGTCATTCCATGATATCTTACTGGTGCTGCTGGTGTTCGACCCACACCGGGTGACCATCTGAAAGATCAGGACTTCCGTGACAAAGGCGACCAAATCTAAAGAATTCTTACCATGTTCTGCATTAAACATGTATGATTTTTACCTTGATGTGGCAATTTGACCGAATTACATTTGAATGGGTTGCTATGGGTTGTGTTTTTTTCCAACAGGTGAAGAGTTTTATAATATGTAATCAACTGAATAACAAACTCTAAATCGTTTTATAATTCTTCTTATCATATTTAATACATTGGTTATTATTAAAACTAAAAAAAAATTGGATAAGGAAAGTGATTACGTTTCGGCCTAATCTGACCCTGAGACTATTCTAACTTCTCAGCCGCACAAAACAAATAACCCGTTTTGACCCGTTGCTCATCATGCATGTTTGTTCACCCCTACATATTTTGCAATTAAATGATTATGATCTATGGTTTTCTTTTCCCGTAAATATCCAACTTTCTCACGGTTCTTCGGTAATGCAACCTCTAGCTCAGACGGCCCCCTCCAGTGTACTGGAAAAGGGAAATGCTATTGTTGATGCATACTCCACTCTTGAAGAAGATTTTGTACTAGAAAACATTTAACACAAACTAGAAAAAGTTGGATTGATACTTACTGTTCAGGCAAGCTAAGTTATTACTGACACATGATTGTTGTATCTACGGTTAGTTCAATACTCTAATGAGGAAAAACATATGATATTGTAACATATATGAAACTGTAAATATATAAATGTTTTCATGCCATATATGTTGTAATCTTCTTAAGTGTTATGTGTATGACTGTAGGTATAGCCTAGCAAGATTCATCGAATAATATTTACTTATTTCTATAATTTTCATTGTATGTATTATTTGTAGTTTTCTATTACACTTTGTATCAATCTCTTTTATCTAATAAATGGGAGTTACGGATGACGTCATAAAACTGATGTGGCGAGTTCTTAAGCTGTCCACCTAGGAATGCACTAGCCTTTGCTGATGTCATAATGAATTTAGTTTATCTTTTACCTCGTAATATTGTTGATTTTATACATGAATAAAAGAAAAATAAAATTTTAAATTAATTTTGTTATTCAGTTCCGTGTAATACACGGGCACTAAGCTAGTCCATGTAGCATTCCTTACATATGTAAACATAGGCCTATGATTTAGGCATATGTATAATTTCTCTTTTGATAAATGATATATTATATAACTTTTTTAGTTTTAAATTTGAATTTAAATACAAACTTAGTAGAATGAAACTCTTAATTAACTTTTTAGAAATCATTCGAACTTAATATTTCAATATGTTATATTTATATTATTTTTTGATAAAGTTCTTTACGTATACGAATTAAATGGGGAAGCTGAAAACACACACACATATATATATATATATATATATATATATATATATATATATATATATATATATATATATATATATATCTATATATATATATATATATATATATATATATATATATATATATATATATATAATATATATATATATATATATATATATATATATATATATATATATATATAGGGTTTTTCTAACGTGTGCCCCAAGGGCACACGTTAAGTAGGGAATATTCTCCTCAAAAATTGAAAAAGCATGGAATATTCTCCTCGAAAATTGAAAAAGTATAAAATATTCTTCTCGAAAATTGAAAAAGTATGGAATATTCCCTGCTTTTTCAATTTTCGAGGAGAATATTCTCTACTTAACGTGTGCCCTTAGGGCACACGTTAGAAAAACCCATATATATATATATATATATATCTACTACTATATAAAGCATTTGCTATTTGTTGACTTTCAATTTTAAGTAATTGACTTTAAGGGTTTTTTTTTTTAAGAGGTACAAATTATGATGCACAATGTACAACACACAAACAAAACCCTAAAACTAACCTAAAACATACACACCACACACACATAACACGCCTCCCTCTTTCCTCTCAATTCTCTCTCGATCACCCCTCTTGAGCAGCTGCCGGAGCCGCCGGAAAACAGCCGCCGCCGTCCCCCTTTCTCGATCAGCCCTCTTAATACACATACACACCACCGCCGTCGTCCCCCTTTCTCTCTTCTTCCGCCGCCGCCCCCCTTTCTCTCTTCTTCCGCCGCCGCCGCCATCCTCCTTTGGACGGATGACATGTAGGTAAGTGGATCTTTTTGCTTTTTGATAATGTTTTTGCTTTTTGTTCCGGAAATCTGTTGATTGATAATGTTTATTGGATGACGGTTTTGATGGCCGTGTTTTCTACTCTTTTCAAGCGGTTTTGGTGGTGGTTGATGGCGGTTTTGGTGGCGGTTTTGATGGCGGTTTTGATGGCGGCTCAAGATGGCGGCTCAATGACGCTGTGACATATGATAAGGTTACGACCTTGAAAACCTATTACTACTTTATAGCTTCTTAATAATAGTTTGTTTAGTACATATAATTTGTTTACTGTTAAGCTTGTGTAGGCTACAAAAACTGGAGGCCCAAATGGATCGATACGCTTTAGGTACTTTTGGTTTTCTCATGTTTAAGAAGGATTCTTGTACATCGTTTATTAAAAACGCTTTCCTTTTCTGGAAAGATTATTTTTCAAAATTTTCTATTTGTCCACTTGCAATTTTAAAATATATCTTTCGTATTGATTGTTGTCAACAAATTTTCTTATTTTTGTGTTATTAAAGTGTATTTTGTGTATTTGATTATTAGTTAGATACTTTTGGAAATGTAAATTTAACCTTTTTTACTCAAATGTTTGAATTTATAGTTAGTTCTTTTTTTTTTTGCATGAAGTTCGGAGATTGACAGACCAGAAAATAAAGGACTTTCTGCTGCTTTATCTTTGGTGTAGGATGCAAAAAAAGAGATCGATTCTTACTCGAAAGGTGGACCGATCTCATATTCTGATCTCATCCAATTAGCAGGTATGACTTTACCTGGCCTCAAATTTCTCCATTTTTAACGAACCTATACTTTGCAGTTTTTTAATGATTTAATTTTCAATATTTCCGCTTTGAAATTCACTAGCAACTCGTTTGACTCTGTAAATTTAAATATTGACTATTTTTCTGCCACATACTTGATGTACCTCAAAGTGCCGTTAAAGCTACATTTTTTGCTTCAGCTATTAGAAAATGTGGAGGGAATGAAGAAAAAGGGAACTTATTATACTCTGCTTACAGTTCAAGTGGACAAGTTAGTTTATCATATTAATGGTAATTTGTATCACTTTCATCCGTATTTTATTCAATATGTATACATGTTTGCTGTATAGTGGGGATTGTTTGATAGGCAATTTGGGCGGTCAGATACTCAAGAACCTGATCCGGAGGGAAGAGTACCAGACTGGACAAAAGCGAGTGTGCAAGAAATGAAAGACAAGTTTATAGCCATCGGATTTGGTCCTCGGCAGTAATTGTTACTTTGTTTCTTATAAGAGTGGGTTGGGTTGACTTGAAACACTTTTTGAGCGAGTAAGTACGTCTATATTTAAATGTTACAGTTGGGGGTAATGTCAGTTGGCGGTAATGTCAGCATTCTTGGGTCCTGATCAATTGGCTTCCGTAGCCAAGTTAGGCACAGATCCAGATGTTATTAAATGGGTTGAGAAATATCAACGGAGCAAGATAAATACTTAATGTTTTATATTTTGCTTAAATTACAGGATTATGTATTGGGAATCTATGTCGAGACTTGTAGCTCCTGGTGGCCTACTGGTGAGCTTCGTCTCAATCCCTTTTAAGTTACATTCTCTTTTTTACCCATGGTTATATTTGTTTTCGTTACATGCTATCCTACAATACTCATATTCTCTAGGTTTTACTATTTTATTTGTGGTTAAGATTATTCACTAGAGTGGTGGGGGGATATTTTGATGCTGATGAATTTGATATGGTTTAGGTGATAACGTCATGTAATAATACACGAGAAGAGCTGGTTCAAGAAGTGGAAAAATTCAATCAGAGAGTGGATGAAAAGGTGTGCAGACTCTGTTACTTGGATCATATTCGCTCATATCCAACATTCATGTATTGGAGGATCAGTTGGGTCTCGTGTAGCCACTGTGGCATTTCTGTTTGATAAACGCGTTTGAGTATATGATGTTGTCGGTGGTCTTTGATTTGTAGATGTGTTGATGACTCGATTAGTGGCCATTGTGTTTGTTAGAGTAAAGTAGTATAATGAAAAAGAGAAAAGTTAACGTAGAAAACTAATGATGTGTGGAATGTACGTCTACTTTTATGTGTTGATTATAAACAGTTTCTTCTGTAATTGTAAGTTGTTCTTCAGTGACTTGATTGGGATGACAATTACAACATTTTTGGCTAAAAGTGATTTATATACAACGCAATTGTATTTTAACAGTTTTACAGTATAACCCTAATAAAAGACAGAAAAGGTGTTTCAACATGCCTCTCATATCTTGCAGGATATATACAATTATGCACCATCAATTTTCATCAACTTTTCGACTCATAAATTTCTTATATTCACTGCAAATTAGAGAAGTGTAATGGAGGTATGATCGATGATAGGAATAACTTTTAGAATTATGCACCATCTTGCAGTCACAACAACAGGCTATTCTTTTGTTTCGATTTTGTAATTTTATTTTTTACATTTTCAATATAAATCCAATACAATTTTATATTATATATGTTTCTATATTCATATCACATGACGACTGAAAAACAACCGAAAGTGTTATACTTAACATATGGATCACGAGACGGATTAAAAACTACTGAAAACTGTAGCCGCAAAACCATTTTACGAAATCAACTTCGTCGCCGCCGCTGCATCGCGCGGGTACTAGACTAGTATATATATATATATATAACTGAAACGAAAAAAATAGTTGACGTCACAACTTTATATAATCATGTATTATTAATGATACGAAATTTTTGTTTACTTTCTATATATTATACTTTTCTTTTTATAGATAAAGCTATCCGCGTATAAGTGAAAAATAAACTAGTTAAATATAAACGGTCTTGTAATCGGTATCCGATACCAAACAGGTGCTAATCAATGTATACTGGTATGATATTCAATACCAACTAAACATTACTGAAAAAAAAAGCGATATCGACTAAATTTTTGAAAAAACTGATATCAACCGAAGTATTGATCAGATATCACGCTCACCCATGTAACATTTGATCAATTCAGAATCTGGAAACTATAATGTACAGGTTTTCAACTTGGCACAATGAAAGTGGGATTTACTTGATGAAACGAGTTTCGATATTAAACAAGATGAGGAAATATTTGTAATCTCGACAAGGGTGCAAAAGTTAACAAACTATAGTTGATAATATACATTCATCCAAAGTGTAAGCCACTAGAAATGACTAGTTTTTATAGGGGTATACAAACAAGTTGGTAACTGCCTATAAAATACACGCAAATGCTCAAACTTGTAGATGGCTAGAAACAAGGTATGGACGAGAACCCGACTCGCACTCGCACTTTAACTCACTTAATCGGCTTCAAATACCAGGTGCCAGTTCCTGTGAACATAAAGTTGTTTCAGGCTTATTATGAATTGTTACGATACATGAAGACTTGTAACTAATGAATAGCAACTTAAAAGAGTCATTATTCATTTGTAACGAAAAGTTTGTTCAATTTATTACACACCTCATATGTAAAATATCACCGTTGGCGTTTTAACATTTTAGACCATATGCCGAACCTGCAGTATAATCAAATACAAGATTATATCACCTATTGTATTAAGTTTGAATGTGAAGAAACTTCAAGAAATGTATAATTTTTATTTATTTATCATAAAATGGATATTTTGGTGACGATTAAAAGCCAAAACTGAGAAGTTACTATAAACTCTATAAAAAAAATCGAGATCAATGATGCTTATTATAACAACTGAAATAGGTAGTACTCGAGAGGACATGGAAGTATCTAGACAACCTGCAATTACGATTCTACCTCCACGTTTTGTGCTTCAAAAAAGTGATCCGGTCTGGTCATCTGTGTCGCATTTGCACCATCATATTGAAGGATTCGAAGTTTCCCTTCCTGTAAACAACAGTACTATGTGAGACAGCGTTGCGCAAGTATGCACAAGAAAAAACTTGGATGTGGAAAATGGTTGATCAAAACATGTAATTCTTGAACAGACCTAATGGGTCGTGTCAAATCGGGTTGACTAAAAAATCTCTATCCGCATTTAACATAATAACTAAATTAATCAGTATGTTAAATGTGATTACCAAAATAGGACCTGGCCAAAAAAAAATCTCCATTTTTCGGCAAAAAAATCTCTATTTTTCCGTACAAAAAAGCGGTTTCGTCATAAATTAAATATGGTGAAATCCAGATTGGTTGCTATTTTTTAAAATACACAAAAAAAGTGATATTTTGTGAGAAGTTTCAAGTTTATACCCAAAAGTGGCAATTTGTACTACTTTTGCGACTTGTGTTACACGTTTAACCAATATGAAACTAGTGTCTTGACAACCGGAACTCACATATGCAAATAAAATTAGCCAATTAGGCGGCTTTAGAGCGGTTTGGCCCATTTGACCCGGGGTATATATATATATATATATATATATATATATATATATATATATATATATATATATATATAAGCAGCCAATGACAAGCGTACAAACCTTGGTCCCGTAAACAAGACCTCCTCCAGCAAGAGGGTGAAAGCAGGCTACATTGACTTCATCTTCTGCACTTGGAAGCACACTCACAAGATCCATATCGGAAACCCTATATACCTATAATCCCAATATTCAAAATGTAAACATAACGATATATAATAATGCTCCTTAAAAACACAGTTTTTTAGTCCTAAATATTAATATAAAACATAACTTGTATTGTATTTTGGAATAAAAATATATAAAATGAAAATGGAAGATTAACGGTGAAATATCCGATTTACCTCTAAAACTGTGTAAATGGATAGAGAGGTATCCCCGTTAATAACAATGCTTTTAAGGAGAGAACTGTGACGTCGACCATAGGCAAGCAATATATGCTCAGAAGTCGGTGAAAACTGCATTCAAATAACATACATAAGTTCCTTCCTGTTTATTGTTTATTGATTTCCTTTCTTGAAAGAAACTTACCTGGATGGATGTTAAACAGTGAGCAGCTCTAATCGGCCTCGAAATAAGCACCGCACCAAAACTACATGAGTTAATTAAATTTCAGATTAAGATTTTAAAATATTGATTACAATATAACGACCTGATAGTAAAAGATAGAGGTGGTAATTTCGACTTACTTTTAAAGTGCCAAAGTAAAATAAAATACATAGCAACTTAAAAGAACACAGGTCAAAGGTTGAAGTCTATATTCAACCGAGTGTACTTTTTAAAAAAATAAACGTCCTAAATCAATTTGATTTTGTCCACCTTACTATGCTAATTTGCCCCAAAACTGTTGTCCATTTCTAAAAATAAATATTTAAAACCAATCAAGTTTCCCATTTTACCCCTAATTAAAAATGTATCACAAAACTCAAAGAAAGCATTTAACAATTGGTAAAGGGTAAAACGGTTATTTCACTAAAAGTAAGTTGTAATACTATACTTTCTTAAACCGTGCGTTTTTGTCTGATGGATAATAATTTTGGTATTTAGGGGGTATAAACACTAAAAGATTTGAATAAAAAGTGTTCCGCGCCAACCCAACCCAATTGGTACACCCGCCAATTTAGCCACTTCTAGCAGAAATCATAAATAGAACAAGGGAACTGAAAGTTTACGTTGCTTCTTCGAGTGAATATATCCGAAGTTCATACATCACTTGGCGAGCGGAAATTGGATGTCGTGTTGGAGATGTTGAAAGCCTCTCTTGATTCAATTGGGTTGGTATCCCAGGATCAGATTCAAATTGAGGAAGTACACACGCAACACAAGCAGCTAGATATCTCCCACATGGCGAAAAATGGGCCCCCATTTCACTGTAAGCAAACAACATTTGCTAAATTACGGATTTGGTCCTTCAATTTTGTAAAGTTACACCGGTGGTCCAATTATGGAAACTATTTACACATTTTGTCCTTAAAATGGAAGTTCGTTTAACAATCTGCTACGTTTTTTAAAATGACTATTTTGCCAAATTCTTTAATTGCATATATGGTCCCTAAACAAGAAACTAGTTAAAAATTTCATCCTTAAAATTGATTTTAAAGACTAAATATGTAATGTATGAAAAGGGTAGAAAAATCATTTTGAAAAATCTAACAGATTTGGTGAGTGTACGACAAATAGAAAATTGAAACTTACCTACAAAGTACTGCATGTGGAATAGTTAAACGGCATTTTTCAGACTTGAGGGATGCACAAGGATTTTTAAAATCATGAGGCCAAATTCTTAGCTTTACAGTACAAGGCAACTCAGCGGCCGCGGTAGCAGTCAACGATGCAGAAAGTTGAGACTGTATTCGACTCATAATCGGAAAAGATTCACGTTCACCCAAATCATTTGGCTCATTAACCATCGTAGTATTTTGCCTATTTTGTGATGCAGAAGTCGGTGCACCTTCTTGAAGCTCCCTATTAGAAGTGGCTGCTGCCTCGGCTTGCAAAGTGGTCAATGAAGTGCCAGCTTGGCTTTGACCAACTAACCATCCTTGCATAAAAGGCAACTCCCAACACACACGATCTCTTAATAAATCTTGCCTAATTTCATCTGTGGGCGCTACCGTCAACTGACTAGGCAACGGTTCAGAAATATTAGTAGTATCCATATTAGTGGTTTCGGGAACAGAAGATGCCATCATCTGTTCATAAAGTTCTGTGGCATTTGCAAGAACTTGAAGTCGATCAGATGATTCCGGTTGACCGTTGACCGGTTCAACCGGTTGACTTTCGGTTTGTGGTTGTGGAATTATATTGGTATTTGGATAAAGATGAGAGCAGTAGAAAGGTATAGGCATTAACGGCAGCTCTGAAGCTAAACTAAGACGATCGATGGAGTGCATACTTCCCATATATACAGCAGGAGGTGGATAATGCAAATAACCCAAAGATGTCGCAGGTGCCATTGTGGAATCCGAAGAGTCAAGATCATTGACCTGAAAAATAGTCAAACAATTATGCTTCCACCCATTTACTACTGACTGATGATTTGGGTTATGTTTTATCTCTAACGGGTCATACTGGTAACGTAAAAAAAGTTGGCTAAAGCAAAGGTCGGACGATAAAACGTCAGCTAAAGTCAACCTCCTATTTTTATTCAATCCTGATTTTGTAAAACTCCCTCCGTTCATTTTTATTGTCCACCAAAAAAAAAACGTTCATTTTAACATATAAATGCAGTTACTACAATTTTGTGAATGCAATGCTGTCTTCACCCTTGTAGTTAAAACACCATTCATTTACAAAAATAAGTTATTTCTAATTGCCGATAACAATTTCACGTAAGGGTAAAATAGGAAACACTAGTAATATATAACTTTCATGTTCTTGGAAGTGGACAATAAATAAAATAGTAACGTGAGCAATAAAAATGGGACGGTGGGAAAAATATATGTCTTGTCATCATATTCAATGCCTTAACTATGTATAGACATTTTCTAAAATTAACCAAAAAAAAGGTGTTCTGCCGCAACATTAATGGAACCGGACCAAATAAAGTAAACCCGTTTTGACAAGTACACGACCCGACAAGCCCATATTGTCACATCTAGTTATGAGAAAATCTTACCTCGGCAGTTAACAAAAATGGAGCAGAATGTGGATGGAAGTGCACAGCACGAAGAGAACGTCTTGTCCTCAATACAATAGCAGGTGCGGAATTCTCTCCTCTCCTATTATAATGCCATAAATACAGCTGTAAATAGAAAAGTGATGTTAAATAAAATAAATAACAGCATAGAAGTATAAAAATTAAGTTCGTATAAACACCTTATGGCCTGCAGCAACCGCAAGAAGATCTCCTTCAGCGTGGAAGGCAATGGAAGCAATTGGACGGTCTGCAACAAACCAACATCACAGATATAAAAATTTGTACATATGCATACGGAAAACTGTTGTATCATCAATATACTTTATCATTGCAATAAGAAAATGTGCTTGGGGATTACAAAAATCACGAGACCCTATGCATTCTGATGTATTTGCATTCCATAATCGAACTTCGTGATCCAAGCTACCACTGGCAAGTATTTCCGGATGTAATGGGTGGAATCTAACCTGTTAAAGCACAATTAGAATATCAATATAATATAATACCATCACACAAACAAGATGCACGAGAAATTTTAAGTAGCTTAAAGAGGAAAAAGTGTAGAGGCATAAAACACGATCATGTCATTTGTCCAATACAGACAGAAGATTATATAACCCCATTGGGTCTATTTAAATTATGTTTTATCTCAAACGAGCCAAGTGAGTCAAATCATATAAGTTACCCACAAAGGGAATTGGTTATGGGTCAAACCGTCAAACAGGTTGGATGTGACCAAAGTCTGATTTTAAAGCATACGGAAATCTAAATCACTTCATTCAACGTTCGATTACTACGCTAATTTTGATTTGTTAATTATAGAATCATAAATACCACAATAATTATTTCAAAAATCAACAAACAGTCAAACATGTTACCAACCAAAGAACGAGCTAACAACAGCAAGCAATAAAGATAACTAATGCGGCGTATGTATCTTACCACCCACGGAGTTCTTCTATGACCACTCAGCACCTTTTCACATTTTCCGGTTTGGCAGTCAATTATTTTAACGGTATGGTCACCACTGCAAATCCAAAAACCAAGAAACTTCAATAATTAATTATAATAAAGAAAGCAACAAAAAAAACAAAGCATGAACTACTGACAACATACTGAGTAGAAGCGAGAATTTTCCCATCTACACTAAACGCTGCTGCAATTGTTGACCTCGGGGAAGGGACCAAAGGACAATATTTTGCTGATAAACACCGTAACGACTCGGCCTCCACCCTGAATAGATAAAGAAAAGTAGCTCGTGACCCATTTACTTATGAAAAATGACGGTTTCAACACCCACCTTTATTGGCAACTCAAGCTAAAAACAGCAAGATATTGAAAAATAAAGTATAAAAAAAAGTACCATGAAAAAAGTTCTCGTCTTGAATTTCTCACTCTTTCACTTTCAGGTTTAACAGCGGACTGATGCTTACAATAAGAAACTTCTCCCCACTGCTTTTTCGGCAAGCACTTTGCGCTTCTTGGGGTTATCTCTCTTCTTGCCAACAAATGGAACACGTTTCTATCACTAAGAAAATATGTAAATTAGATCACTAAGCTATAACGACTTGTTTCCTTAAACACTATAAGACACAACATTCAAAACCTAGCAATATAGAAGAAATACAACAGTCTCCAATCAATGCCTTCAAAATCATCTAAAAGTGTTCCCAGGAGTTGGGCCCGATAGCAAATATGAAATTGGATAAACCCTAACAAAAATATTTTAGGGGTCTAAGGTTCGATTCTCATTAGGTGCTTTCCTGCTGAGGACATTTTAACATGTACCCCAAAAGAAGATCATCTAACAATTGTCCGGAAATCAAACGTATCAAAATGTTGAAGCAACATAAATATAAAACACAAAATAATCGAGAATTATGATCTACATTACTAATATACTTCTTACACATTATCGATGAGCATCAAAATCCTAACAGCACTAACAAAAATCGAATCTTTTTCAAAATTACATCATAATTCATACTTTAAAAAGCATAAAAACTACTCATTTTATTAATAACAAAACTTAAAATCTAATCAAACCAACAAAACCCAAAATTCAACAATCAAAAATCAAAAAACCTAAACATCAAACAAAAAATATCCAAATTTTCTAAATTCAACGCTCATTTGTACGTTAGCTGACTATTATCAAATTCATTCATTTAGACTGAAAGATGCACAACACTCAAATTTAAAACCTAGTAATATAACAACATGACAGGCTCCAATCAATGAACTTCAGAATCATCCAAAACTTCTCGGAAATCAAACGCTTGAAAATGTAAAAGCAACTAAACCACAAAACACAAAATAATCAAGGGATATGATCTACATTACTAACATGCTACTCACGCGATATCGCTAAGCATCAAATTCCTAACAACACTAATAAAGATCAAAACTTTTTACAAAATCTCACCATAATTTACAGTTTTCCACTTCAAAAAACAAAAATTACTCATCTTTATCATCACAAAACTTAAAATCATATCAAACAAAAAAAACCCAAAATTCAAAAATCAAAAATCCTAAAGATCTAGCAAAAAAATCCAATTTTTATTATAAATTCAACAATTAATATATTCAATTCAATATAAATTCAACAAAATTATATAAAATTAAGAACTGAATCTTACTTTTGATGAATTTGAGAAGGTAAAGATGATGAAGAAAGGGTATTTAGATCATCTAAACATGAACTTGTATCCATAAATGAACATAAATTAAATTAAAAAAAAAAAAAACAAAAAAAAACAAAAAGGTTTAATTTTTAAGATTTAGGGGAATTAAAGAAACCCTAAAAATTGAATTTTGGGGATTTTTGAGAGATTTTTGTGATGAGAAATTAAAAAAAACCCTAATAATAAGCCCGAAATGTGAATCTGGTGAATGACGTGAAAACAAAGGGGATTGTTTTTATTATTTTATTTTTTAAGATAATATTTGTTGGAATATAATTTAGATAAGTTGTTTCTTTTAAGAAAAAAAAAAAAAAAAACTATTATACGAAGAAAAAGAAAAATTAAAAAACTCGTTTAAATTAAGTTTTTTTTAAAATAACAATAAAAACAAAAAGTTTTATTCGTAGAAAGTTATTTACACTTTTGTTGCAAAATTCTTGTTGTCTTTGTACTTGTTAAAACATTTGCCCATCAATAGTCGTTTTTTCTATTTCTTGATTGCTTCAAACTCACTTTACACTTTTGTTTTTCTTGAATTGAGTTCTCTAATAGTTTTATATTTCGTTATCGGTTCTTCTTGGTAAGCTTCTTGCAATTGTTGACCATCTAAAACATAACATTGTAATGACAAATAAACCTACCTATAGGTAAGAGCTTTTAAAAGATAAAGATAGTATAAAATTGTGACATATTTTTTTAAAGAAAATGAGTAAATACCTATTTGAGCATGTATATCCATAATGATGGTTTCTTCTTGAGAAGATACCCAACATTTCTTAAAGTCTCATTTCAGATAGTTCAGTTATTATTTTCAGCCCTACACTTAAACATAAACAAATAAACATTTTTAGTATATGAAACCTCATCAAGTACAATTAGGACCAACATGTGTGACATAAGTGTGTATATGTTGACCCGACTTCCAATTCTCCATCAAACAAATTACAAAACTTATGAATCATTTTTAAGATGAACCTCTTTCGACTTCCTATTCTCTATCAATATTTGCATTGTTTGTAATCAAACTTTTTTATGAATTTGACCCATTTGTTAACAAATAAATACCGTTAATTACGGTATGGACTTACATGTCAGTTTTGGTTTTCAATTATAAATTCTTTAATCAATATAAACGAAATTGGTTATTGTTATTATGGTAAATAAACAATTCTAAGTCTACATGTTTAAAGTATGTTTTCGTTCATTTACTCTATAAGGCTAAAACTTTATTAACCAACATTATTTAATTATAAGTTATTTTGAATAATGATATGTGGTGAGAGATATAAAAACGGTAGTTAAGTAATTTCAATTACTAAAGTTTTAGAGAATTAAGACTATGTGAGAAATGTTTTATAATATAGTAGAAATAGATTATATTATAGTGTAGATTGAGTATACGTATTTTTGTAGAAAAAATGCATAATATTTTAATTATTTTAAGTTTATGGGGTTATAAAATAAAATATATAACTTTGAAAGTTTTTAAATTAAATAGAAAGTATTTTAATTTTTTTTAATTACATAGGAAATTATAAGTTACTTTGTTAGATATTAACTTTTTTTGAATTAATTAGGAAAAAGAGTGTTGTTTGATTTAAATAATAATTAATATAGATTAAGGGTATTAAGGTAATTTCAATTACTTAAATTTTAAGATATTAAGACTTTGAATGAGATTCATTATAATACTAGTATAGTATCCGCACGGTGCAGCGGAGATAATAAAGAATATTTGATATAATTATATTACGAAGATTTAACTACGGAAATTAAATACGCAAAATGATAAAAAAAAAAAAAATGTATTTAAACTCCAATCATAATGTAAAACGTGAAGATACGTATAGATACGAACTTTTAAAAGATAGAAAATATAGTTTGTTGCAATTCTTGTTATTATTATACTTGTTAAAACATTTGCCCATCAATAGTCGTTTTTTCTATGCCTTGATTGGTTCAAACTCACTATTTCTTGATTGTTATTATGGTAAATAAACACTTCTAAGTCTACATGTTTAAAGTATATTTTCGTTCATTTACTCTACAAAGGTAAAACTTTATTAACCAACATTATTTAATTCTAAGTTATTTTGAATAATGATACGTGGTAAGAGATATAAAAACGGTAGTTAATTAATTTCAATTACTAAGGTTTTAGAGAATTAAAAATATGTGAGAAATGTTTTATAATATAGTAGAAATAGATTATATTATAGTGTAGATTTAGTATACGTATTTTAGTAGAAAAAAATGCATAATATTTTAATTATTTTAAGTTTTTGAGGTTATAAAATAAAATTTATAATTTTGAAAGTTTTTAAATTAAATAGAAAGTATTTTAATTTTTTTAATTACATAAGAATTATAAGTTACTTTGTTAAATATTAAATTTTTTAAAATTAATTAGGAAAGAGAGTGTTGTTTGATTTAAATAATAATTACTCCGTAATATATATCAAGGGTATTAAGGTAATTTCAATTACTTAAATTTTAAGATATTAAGACTTTGAAGGAGATTCATTATAATATAGTATAGATTTAGCATAAAGAAGAGCAAAACTAATGATCCGAAATGATAAATATGAGTAAGAGTTGATAGTTACCCGCAAAGTGTGTAGAGTTTTGTTTTTATATCAATGTCTCTTATTCTTCACAAATGAAATGACTTATGTTCATAGACAGACCATTAAAAGGTGGGGTATCTTTAATCTTTAATATATAATATAAGAGTGGCATTAAATGTCACGTGGCGAAGTAAGGTCCGTTAGATTGATTAACTTCTTTTATTTCAACCGTTAGATCAAATTGATGATGTCTATCAAAAACTATTTTTATTTTAGACCCATTTTACAATACATTATTACATTCTATTTTTCATTCTATCTTCACTAAAATAAAAAAACATAATTATAATTTAGTTATACAATTTTTCAATTTAAAGTATGATTACGTTACTGTTATTTTAAAATTCCCTAATACAAAAATATCAAAACATGTGTATAAACATAAATGTGTATATGTTATTATAACTATAAATAAGCTTTGTATAAACATTAATATATATATATATATATATATATATATATATATATATATATATATATATATATATATATATATATATATATATATATATATATAGATTTGGGTTCCAAAGGGATCCCTAATTTGATAGAGATCCAGGGATCCCTTCCTAGCCACCCATTTTTCCTTATATCTTTTTTCTTTTCTTTTTTTTCTTTTTTTTCTTTTTTTTTCTAAAATTTTTTTTTTACTATTTTTCTAAAAAAAAATTTACTTTTTTTTTTCGTTATTATTTACTTTTTTTTTTCTTTTTTTTTCTCGAAAATTACATTTGATTTTCAACCGTACTTTTTAAAAATCACATGTGATTTTCAATCTACAAATATTTTATGGGTAAAATAACGTTTGATTTTAATAAATTATTGATTTTTTTTTTACCAAAATCACATGTGATTTTTAACTTACAAACTATGTTGCTTATAAAATCACATGTGATTTTCGAGAAACAAATTTTTCAAGTGTGACTTTAAAATTTATAAAGTTTGGTTTTTGAAAATCACATGTGATTTTTAACTTACAAACTATGTTGCTTATAAAATCACATGTGATTTTCGAGAAACAAATTTTTCTAGTGTGACTTTAAAATTTATAAAGTTTGGTTTTTTGAAAATCACATGTGATTTTCGACACAAAAAAAAAAATTCACGTGTGATTTTAAAATTTATAAATTTTGGTTTTTGAAAATCACATGTGATTTCAATTTTTTACAAAAAAATCACATGTGATTTTAAAAAAAAAAAAAAAAAAAGTTAAGTAAAACACAGCAAAAAAAAAAAAAAACCGAATTAAAAAACGAAAAAAAAAAAATATAAAAGGAAAAATGAATGGCTAGCAAGCCTTTTTGGTTTTGACTCCTAAGTAAATTTGTGTGGCTAAAAAGTGGATCTTTGGATCTCTAGAAAATTGAGGATCCCTATTGAACCTCACCCTATATATATATATATATATATATATATATATATATATATATATATATAACATTGTCAATTAATATGAAATAAAAGATATAAATGTAATTTTATTTACCATAAGCTACTTCAAAGAGCTTATTGTTTTAAAGTTTATCGAAACTTTAAATTTTTAATAAAGATAATATAAAGATATAAATAAACAAAGCTTATGAAAAGACATATTAAAAACGATCAGTTTAAGGGTGTGTTTGGCACAAGGGCTTAAGTTTATCGTTTCTGCAAGCCTTTCATAAGTCTCGTTTGGTTCGACAAACTTTATTAAAAATATAAGCACCGATCAACCCTAAACTCATATGCCATTTGAAATAACTTGTGAAAAAAGTTTGGGCTTATGGTAAATAAAATGACATAAATACCATTCATTTTAATTGAAATATATATTTTATATACCCTTTTACGTCTTTTAATCTTTATAAGTTATAGCTCCGGCTACTTTAGCAAATTTACTTTTCATCTCTATATATAAACTACAAACTTAACTATATTTTTTTTTTTTGACAGAAAATTATGTATGTTATTAAAATTTACAAAGTGACAGAAGACAAACGGGCAACAAGCTGCGCCGCTAACCTTTACCTCAAATTCAAGTTTAAATTCAAGCACCAACTACTTACCTCAAATATATCCGAAGGCAATAAACTTTCATAATCTCTACGTCAAACTCAAACATGCCTAATGATACATAGAGAAATATACATATACACATGTCAAAGAAGTTTAAACTGTTTAAATTAAACATAACCAAAGAAGGAAAAAAACAAATTGATCTCCTTTGATTATATTGTTGTCAAACTTATTTCGGACTCAAATAATAATCTATATATATTTAAAATTTTAAAATAATTGAAATTTTTATTTATTTATAAATTTAAAACAATTAATGTTATTAATATAAAATTTCAAATAATTGAAGTTAATCTTTAAAATATCTAACTAATTGAATGTTTACAAACCGAAAATTTTGATGGTTTATAAAATTATTTGTTATAAAATATGTAGTATCGAAAAAAATTATTCACCGGAAATTCAAACAATTTATTATCACATCGACTTCATACGGGTATATTCCTAGGAATATATAAGACATACAAAAGGACCGGTTCTTAATATAAGATAAAATAAATACTTTATAAAACAAATATAAACTTACGATGAAATCAACGATTACGTAAGCAGTGACATAAAATTTTCTCTACGTTGTTCTACATACCACCTTTCTCGCCATATACAAATCATATATCTATATCCATATATCTATATATATATACTGACCTCCTAAGTCATATCACCTCACAAATTAACTCGATTTGCTTATTGAAATGGAGGGTTCTGGTAATGATGTAATACTATTAGACTTCTGGCCTAGTGCATTCGGTTTACGGGCTCGAATAGCTCTAGCCGAAAAAGGTGTCCCTTACGAGTATAGAGAAGAGAACTTGTCTAACAAAAGCGAACTTCTACTTAAAATGAACCCGGTTCATAAAAAAATCCCGGTTCTTATTCATCATGGTAAACCGGTTTGTGAATCGACTGTCATTGTTCAGTACATCGATGAGGCTTGGTGTGACGATGAGAAGCCGTTGTTGCCTTCTGATCCGTATCTTAGAGCTCAAGCTAGGTTTTGGGTCGACTTCGTTGACAAAAAGGTATTTTTAATTTCGGACTATGTTTAACATATCTAGACATATATAAATTAATTTTGTATACGAAATGTTTTTTCCTGTATTTTAAATAAATGTTATATATTTTAGATATAAATATTTAGTTTAAAAAAGGGTATTTTGTTAATTAGTCAAGTGACAACAAGATGCACATGACTATTAGTGTAAGTTGCTTTAGTCAGAGTCAAAAACAGGATTGAAGATTTGTGGACCGATGATTTACTTTATAAAAAATTTGTCCGTTATATAATATTTTGGTGCTTATTAGGGGTCGATATATAATATTTTGGTGCTTATTAGGGGTCGATATATAATATTTAGCACCTTTTAAGAGATCGATATATAAAATCCAAACTTTTATATAATAAATTTATATAAAATAGGTCTAATAGAAAGTCAAGCACCTTACAACCCTTATCTCCACCTCTAGCTTTAGTAGTTCGCGGTACCTGAGTTGACATACTAAACGAAAGGTTGTACTTTGTAACTTCAAGTTCGAGAAGGGACAAAAATACGAATTGTTGTGTGATTTTGTTAAAACTCGCTTTTCTATTTTTTTTTTCTTTTTAATTATTGTCCTAGTGAAACATTGTTTATAATCTCGTTATAATATGAACCTTTTGTTTGTATCATAGATATATACTGCTGGGAGGGGTATTTGGAGCACAGAAGGAGACGAAAAGGAAGCCGCAAAAAAAGAATTCATAGATTCATTGAAGGTGATAGAAGGGCAGCTTGGTGAAAAGCCATATCTGATTGGGGAGAGCTTTGGGTATGCGGATATCGCACTCATACCCTTTAGTTGCTGGTTTTATTCGTTGGAGAAGCTTGGAAATATGAATATTGAGAAAGAATGTCCAAAATTGGTTGAATGGGTCAAAAGATGCAAGGAAAGAGAGAGTGTGTCTAAGTCTCTTCCGGATCCTGATAAGTTTTACGAGTTTATATTGGCAATGAAGAAGAAACAAGGTCAGTAATTCAATAATACGTATGATATGACCGAGCAATGATTTATATTGTTGTGATAATAAAGGGAGAAGCTACACTTGTGTTTTTTTTCTTCCCGTTGTTGTTTCTCGAATAACATTTTGAATTAATATTGTATCGCTTTAGGTTGATGTTTTGTTTGGGATATCGTAATAAATAATGATTTTCAAATATGTGTTGTAAATTCCAGTTTTCCATAAATAAACTTGGCTAACAAAAGCCGGTTGCCACTTGTAACGAAACTTCAATTATCATCCATAATGTTAAACCCGTTTGTGAATCACCGTCGTCGTCTTGTTATGAGACTTGGAACCATAACCACTATTGCCTTCGACACTCACGCGATTTTAAGCGAAGGCGGGCTCACGCAACATAACATATATAACTCATACATAAAGGTACAATTATACACACCTGAACCGAAATAATCATCCTCAAAACTCATTCAAAGAAACATCAACATAATTACATTCTACCAAAATTTAAATTTATGTGATAATTCTTATTTCTCACACTCGATGTGCATTAAAGAATAAAGAGTCTTTCAACAAAGTAGTCAATATTCAATATCATGTTTGAATAAATGCGTAGAATAATATTACTATACTATCCGTACGATGCAACGATGACGAATAATTTGAACGATAATAGTTTATGTTAGTTTCTTTTTCATTCTTCTTGTGATATATAGTTGAAATAAAACAATTTTTAGTTCAACCATTTGGACAATAAAAAGTATCAAGCTTTAAGAGTTATTATTTGGCCATTCGAATCATAAAGAAAAAATTATGCACATTCCGGTAATGAAAACTGATAGTTTTATATTCATGTCATATATGTGTTATGTGTAATTAATAGTTTGGACAAAACGTACAAAAAGACATCAAAATTACACCTGTTATTTATTAAAGTCACTATACTTTTTAATTTGTAATTAATGGACTCAAGTTCTATTTTTTTTACAATCGGGTTAAATTCAAGGTTACCATCAAATAACCGGTAACTTTTTAATGTTTGACTTTTGTTGACCCGTTTTTCACTTACCCCCAAATTATTCAAACCCTAAAATCAATTTACCCCCAAATCATTCAAACTCAAACCCTAAAATCAATTTACCCCCAAATCATTCAAACCTTTACTAAATTCCAAGTTTAACCGAATTGGATGGGTCAAAAGGGTCGAGCATGTATGCGGTTCTAGGGGCAATGCCCTAGCAGGTCCAAGGGGTAGAGCGTCAGGTTGCCGCAGATCAGGAGGCTATGTTCGAAAAATAACAACAAATTTCATCACATCCAATAAACCGAAAAAAGAAAGTTTTTATTAAATAAAACCATTCAAACTCCCTTGGTTGACATATTAAATGCATATGTTTTCAAACGCAAAGATACACACAAGTAGAATAAAGTTTCAATTTTCTTTTGTCAATATTTCCGAATTGTTAGAATAATAGAAATCACATAAGTAAATAATGTATTATTCAACCAAATATATAGATTACATAAAACGTAATAGAAACTTTAATGGAACTTAATCCCATAATCGGGTTTGGGCCAAATTGCCTAAATATACTTATTCTCTAATATGAATATCTCTTGAATTATCTCATCATGACAGTTTATAGTCAAAATATTGTTTTTAGAAAATGATTTTCAAACACGATTCACAGAGATAATATTGGTCATTGATCATATACCCTATAGGCCTAAATTCATACTTAACAACATTAAAGTCGACAATCTTTTATGAAAGAGTTGGAAAGTCGTCTCTAGATGAAATAGCGTAACATAAGAGAAAATTAACATGAACCGCAGTAACTCAAACACGATCCGCACTACCGTGTCTCTTCGAGTCATTTCATTATCACAATAAGTATATAAAATACACTACAAGAAAAATTGTATCTAGTGACGACTCAAATTTCGTCACTAATATTATTAGTGACGAAATTTGGTCATTAACATCTTTAGTGACCAAATATTTCGTCACTAATAATATTAGTGATCAATTCTGAGGGGTCCATTTTCGTCAACTATATGTTCGTCACTAATTTTATTATAGACCAAATAAGAAAAGAAAAACAACTTGATATCCTTTATACGAGATAAAAATAATATATTTTTGAAACAAATAAATAAAGTGACGTTGAAATTAACGTTTACGTAAGCAGTGATATAAGATTTTTTTCTAAGTTATTCTACACCTCACCTTTCTCGCCATACACAAATCATAATTCATATATCTATATCTATATATCTATATATACTAACCAGTAACCCCCTTAGTCCTATCATGTCACTAATTCGACTTGACAAATTGAAATGAAATGGAGGGTTCTAGTAAAGATGTGATATTGTTAGACTTTTGGGCTAGTGCATTCGCTTTACGGGTTCGAATAGCTTTTGCCGAAAAAGGTGTCCCTTGCGAGTATAGAGAAGAGAACTTGCCTAACAAGAGCGATCTTCTACTTAAAATGAACACGGTTCATAAAAAGGTCCCGGTTCTTATTCATCATGGTAAACCTGTTTGTGAATCGAATGTCATTGTTCAATACATCGATGAGGCTTGGCATGACGACGACAAGTCGTTGTTGCCTTCTGATCCGTATCTTAGAGCTCAAGCTAGGTTTTGGGCCGACTTTGTTGACAAGAAGGTACGTATTTTTAAACTTTCATATATGTGATAACGTCTAGGACTATGGATAATATATAATTATTTATAAATTACGTATTTTATAAATTATATGTACTCTAATATTATAAAAAGAAATTATCTATAAACCGTGACAATAACCACCCCCAATATAGTGTTCATGCTTATTTACCTATACTTTAACCATTTAACCGTGTTTAATTATAAGCGTTGAAAATATATTAAACATTTTCTTATTGTTAGTACTTTGTCTTTCTATTTTTCAATTATTGTCCTAGTGAAATATTATATATAATCGCGTTATGATATAAGCCTTTTGTTTGTACCATAGATATATATCGCTGGGAAGGGTATTTGGGTAACAAAAGGAGAAGAACAAGTAGTCGCAAAGAAAGAATTCATTGATTCATTGAAGGTGATAGAAGGACAACTTGGAAAGAAGCCATATCTTATCGGGGAGAGCTTTGGGTATGCCGATATCACACTCATACCCTTTAGTTGCTGGTTTTATTCGTTGGAGAAAATTGGAAATATAAATATCGAGAAAGAATGTCCAAAGTTGGTTAAATGGGTCAAAAGATGTTAAGGAAAAGAGATAGCGTGTCTAAGTCTCTTCCAACTCCTCAAAAGTTTCACGAGTTTGTGTTGTCAGGGTTGAAAAAACAAGATCAGTAATTCAATAGTAGTACGATATAATCTAGCAATGACTTTTATATTGTTATGATCAAATTGTAAATGAAAGGAAATAAATAAATTATCGTGTTCTAAAGTTTTTTTTTTAGGAAGGAAAAGATTTGAAGGTAAAGTTTATACATTTTATTCAATAAAACAATCCGACCATATTTGGGGTGATCGTAAAGTAAAATAAATATTTTCCATTACTTTATTTTTCTTTAAATTACTTTTTTTTTCTTTAATTTTAGACTCGGGAACATAATATGCTTAATTTCTTCCAAACATTAGAATAATTAGAATAATATGCTTAAATCTAAACATTAGAATAATTAGATTTACCCTTGATGTGCATTAAAGAGAGTCTTTCAACAAAGTAGTCAATATCTAATATTATGTTGAATAAATGCGTAAAATAGATATTATGTGTGTGAATTTATTGTTTAAAAGTAACATTAAGGTGCTGTTCTTTTTTGAAAAATAAGTCTTAATAGGCTCTGATCTCTGACCCGGTCAGAGGTTTTAAAAATTTTGTTGTTCTTTTTTTTTTTCAACCAGAGGCAAAAAACCTCTTTTTACGTCTGATAAACCCTACATAAAAAACCTCTTTTTACCTCTGATTACCTCTTTCTCTTCACCAGTAAGTTTTCCATCCTTAGATTCAAGTAATTTTTGATTTTTTTTCAATGGTTTGTCATTTGATTTCGTTATATAAATTGATATTGATGATTGTTTGTTAGATTTAGGTGATAATTTTTTTTTTATATGTATTTGTTTTCGATTGCATATAAACTCCTACTATTACATTAACTTTTATGTGAACTTTTCTTTTGTTAATTATTTTTTATCTTGAAATTGATGTTAGACAATTAGCTTATTAATTTGTTCAAATAAGTAATATGAATATGTATGGATTGAGCGTGCTTTTGGCGTTTTGAAAGCACGTTTTCCCATCTTGAAGAGAATGACTCCGTATTCTTTGGTGAAACAAAGAGATATTACTATTGCATGCTTTACTATTCATAATTTTATACGAAAAGAAGGATAAAGTTATGATTTTTTCTCCGAATATGATCGAGGTGAAGTACATGCTAACGAGAATGTACAAGATGGGGACGAGTACGATGAGGACGAGGTTCAACCACATGGAAATACAACAGATCAACAATATATGATCAATTGTTGAGATCAACTTGCGGCACAATTAATGCAAAATGTTGAAAATGTTGTTTGAATATTATCTTTATTTGAAAAATGTTGCCACTATGTTTGAACATTTTTATGAATGTTTTTATTTAAGACGGTTTATAAATGCAACAGTTTAGTACTAATATAGTAAAAGAGATGTTACGAAGGAAAAAAGAACATAGTATATTGATTCAGATTCAGAGTTTTGGACCACCTCTGATTATTCAGAGCTAATCAGAGCTGGTATTCAGATTCAGAGGAAAAACCTTTGGTTCAAAAGAACAGCACCTAAGTAACAACTAATATTTTTTTTATTTTCTTATTATCAATTGTTGGTAGTTTCAAAACATAAATACATTAGGTTTATATTATCCGATTAAGTCATCAGATATAAATTTCGATTATGTAAATCAAAACATTACCCTTTTTAGTGTAATTACGTTTACAACATTTGATTTTGATTATTTATGGCTTCAACATTTGATTTTGATTATTTAAAAGTCGAATGTATGTTTATTATGCCGTGTTCAACATGTAATTATCTCTTATTTATTAAAGGGTTTGTAAATGGTCATATATATGAAAAAAACTTATGAATTTAAGTATTGTAAAAGAAAACTATCAATTGTTATATAATGTTAAATATATAATGTTAAATTATATATATAATATTGATTACTTCGAGCTTATTGCATAACATATGGTCATCTGAAATTAGTCGACTCATATAACGGATCGAAAACCCAGATAAATAATAATAATAAAAATTCATTTACATTAATAACACTTTATTACGTCGTATGTAAGAAAAAACAGATAGATAAAAATAATTTACATTAACAACACTCTATCACGTTATATGTAACTAAAAGCTAGATAAACATCTTACTAACAATCCGTATTGAGTTAATAATTATCTATTATGTCTTATATAAAAAATCATCTTATTCAAAATATTCGAAAAGATTATTTATTTTCAATTAAAGATATACACACACACAATACAATCGTTATATCTTCGTTATGGTTTTGAACGCTTTCTTTAACAATACCAAAATTAAAACCTGTAAAAAAAATAGAATTTTGATAAATGTAAGTCCCTAAGACTATAAACTTATTTTAACAGACTATAAATTATTATACAATCAAAATAATAATCCCTACTTATTAAGTATTTAATAAGGCCGTTTTTGTTTGGATTTTATAAGGGGTTTATTACTTATTCACATTTCAGTTTATGTTTAGTAAGCTTAAAATTTTTGGCTTATGTAACCGTTTATGAGCTTATTACTGTTTATTTATGACATAATAAACAATAAAAGTCCATAAGCAGTTACATAAGTCAAAAAATCCAGACTTATAAAACATAAGTCGAAATATGAATAAACGTAACTCAATACGTTTAACAAAACTCAAATAGAAATATAAGGATGTAGTTGCTACATCTGGTGATGATTACTAAAATTGAATTACAATAAAATATTCAATTATGAAAATATTATTACATTTCCCCCTATATCTTTGCAGCTCAACACTCTGTCCAGTTCATCATCTCTCTCTTACACAAACCACACACACACTAAAACACACAGTTAACAAAATGCACAAATTTTGCTTCATTTCATGGATCTAAATTCCAGTAATTAATCAACAGTTATATTATATTTCCGTTTAATTCAACTAAACAATGGCGAATTCACAGTCGATGAATGTATTAATTTGTTACAGAAACCCTAGGTTTGAGCTCTAACAATGGTGAATTTGAACTCGGTTACAAAATGCTCGCGGTTTTGATGTTGTTGTGTAGTTTTCATTTTCTCAATTTTGATTCTTCAGCTGCTAGTTACAGTAAGGAATTTATGAATTTTAATTTTAATTTTGTTATTATTTAGTTATTTTGATTGATGTTGATTATTGTGGATGATTTGTTGATTTGATGAATTGAGAGTGAAAGTTAGGGTTTGATATTTGATATGTGTTGTTGAAATGATTGTGGAAAGCCGGAAAACTGTGATATATGATTATGTACTGGTTTACAAATGCTCACGATTGTAATGTTGTTGTGTAGTTTTCGTTTTCTCAGTTTTGATTCTTCAGCTGCTAGTTATAGTAAGGAATTTATGAATTTGATTTTAGTTTTAATTGTTGGTGATTGTTGTTGATTGATGAATTGAGAGTGAAAGTTAGGGTTTGATATATGATATGTGTAATTGAAATGATTGCGGAAAGCTGGAAAGTGTTCGATATATGATTATGTATATTTGTGTATAGAAATTTTAGGTTTGAGTTTTTGTGTTAAACCTAGTGTTTTCGGACGCGATGAATGAATTTGTTAGTAATGTGTTGAGTGTTAACATCAGTGTTCCGTTTTCGTTTTATGAAATGGCGTTTTAGTTAGGAAATATCGACTATATTTAAAAGTAAATTCATAAGTTCCTTACTGTAAATCAAATCAGCTTTTCACTGAAAAGCTGATTTGATTTACAGTAAGGAACTTATGAATTTACTTTTAGTTTTAATTATTTTAATTGATGTTAATATATGTGGTGTAGTTGATTTGATGAATTGAGAGTGAAAGTTAGGGTTTGATTTATGATATGTGTTATTGAAACTTTTGCGGAAAGGTGAAAGGTTGTTCGATATAGATTATGTATACTTTTAATAGAACTTTAGGTTTGAGTTTTTGTGTTAAACCTAGTGTGTTTCGGATACGAGATATCGATTTGTTAGCAATGTGCTATGAACTTATGATTAGTATTCTGTTTTCGTTTTACCAAATGACGTTTTTGTTAGGAAATATTGCACGGATATTGTGAGTTAGGAGTTTATGCATTGAGAGTGACAATTAGGGTGTATGATACGTGTTCTTCAACTTTTTTGCAGAAACTGTAAAATATATGATCATTTATACTTGTTTATAGGAAAAAGGAAAAAACTAGGGTTTAGAATTTTGTGTTAAACCTAGTGTTTTTTAGATGTGAAACTGATGTGAATTTGTTACCGATGTCAATAACGTTAGTATTCTGTTTTCCTTTTTTGTCTATAGGGTTTTGAAAAGAAAATATCGCACGGATCTTGTACTATATTTATGGTTAAACTTGATTGTAGAATATTGCGAGTTAAGAGTATGCTATAAGTATAGTCAACAATGACAAACATCCTTATACCTTTGTATAGAATTTTCATCCGTGTGGCACTTGGGAAAAGCTTGGTAGGTTTGTAACTTTGCCATTTGTACGTAGTGATGTTAAATGTGACACTACGGAATAAATAATTTGATTTCAGACAATGAAGAGTTACTTTAAAACAGTTAGGTATTTTTACGCTTTGTAGTAATAGTTACTTGAAGCATAGATCTGTGCCTGCTTAAATACGCATGCTCGATAGTATACATTACCCTATATTGATGGATGTTCAACGTCTAATATGTATCTTAACAATAAATACTGGTGAAGTTTAATCGCATCATATTATTAACTATCAAGTAAGCTCCTTCAACATCCAAGCATTTGCGGAAACAAATAGTTTTCTACCAATGCCTGCTGTTTGCAAATTAGGAAAAGGGAAAATACGATATTCTCATTTGTAATCACATTATATTCTACCTAATGTAGAACTTTGCGAAAGACCAAACGATCACCATAAAGGTATTAACAGATTATTCGTTAGGATACAGGTCAACTTAGGTAACTGTTTATGCATCTATATCAGGAAATAGTTTTTTTCTCATTTGATTACTTTTTGAATAGCGAATGTTTAAAACGATTTTATTTGTAAACTTTTATTCAAGAATTAAAAAAAAAAACTTAGAATGGTAATATCTGGATAATAACACTAACATGCATTAGTATTTGTCTCGAGATAACTTGATGTTGTGAGTTATTATTATGACGTAACATGGAATACTTTTTACCACTCCTTGTTCCTTACCATGAAAATCTCCCTTGGCTTGTACGTTCGAAGCATCGTGGTGGAATTAATAAACCAGCTTGCTGGTTTCATTCAAGTTGTCACCATTTGTCGTAGGTTTGAGCTATATCTGAAAATATTTCATAAAACTAGGTTCTTACGCATTCTGATTTGTGGCTTATTTTTGTTAATATTCTTATTCGAATATTTGAAGCTATCAGGGGCTTAATGACTGATTAGTTATCTGACTTTCTAAGGAATCAGGGGTTTGTTAGTCAAGTAAGACATCAATTTATATCACGATTGAACTTATGGTACTTAAGAAGTTTCCTTTTTATTGACAATGTCGACCTTTTCCATCAAATTTTTAGTAGTGAGCTTACTTAACGAAAGCATGAGAAATCTCTGCGCGAAACATGATTTGGTATATTTTAAATGCTCAATCTAGTATTTCCCTAATATGTTTTTGAGCCCTGCTCTATGCAACAGAACATGCATTTATAGAGGAATAATCTCATATTGCAATACCAAACCATGCTATGCATAGTTGATGGTAGTATGCCTGCATGGATTTCGAATAAGTTTTTAGGTGAAAGAGGTAAGTTACGTTGATACGGGATGTAAATACGCAGGCTCAGTGTTCTGAAATATGATGTGTGTGATATTAATTTGTGTCTTTTTTGCCTTTCCCGTCATGGCTCAAATGTTGGACGGTCCACTAATTTGAAATAAATTTGATTTGTAAATGCACTTTTACATACCAAATGGTAGTCGATCCATATCACGTTGACCAATACGATTCTGTATCAGTTATCTCGTTAAGCATGGAAGGCTACCTGCAAAATAGCAACCATAGATGCATATAACGAATGAAACTCCGCCCGTATAACTTGTCCTGCATTTCTCATGGAACATTGCAAACTGACTCTTAACTTTCAGGAGCTCTTAAATTAAAAGTTTGCTGGTTCAATAACTTATTTACAGATATATTGGAGTTTGATTTTGTTTTACAATTTTAAGAAATTCATGTTCTTTTCTAGGGCTTTTCATTTCTCATTGAAACATCTTGTATTTAGGTCCTGCTGCTGCTCCTACTGATAGCAGGAAGCCATTAATCACCATCACCATCATCATCATCGTCATCCTCATAGGACAAGAACTCACACAGTCTCCCCGTCTCCATCCTTTGAACCAGGTATATGAGTATCTTTTTGTTTACCTTTTTAGATACAATCATATTGTACATTCCCTTTCTCATTGTTTAGTAGAGGTGTCATAATGCACGAGTCTAAGTGTAGGTAACAGGTCAAAATTTGTCCAGGATAAAAAAGGCAATTCTTTGGTACAAGTTGAAATGAGCTCGTTGCCCATAAAACATTTTATTAAATGTTAATTTTTTAAAGAAATGATAATTTGTAAATTGAATACAGTTTATACAATATAATTATAATTCAATTTTTAATTAAATCATTTAAGAGGTTTTGCTCGACTTTTGACGTGTTTGACCTGTTAAAGGTTAAACATTACCGAACCATTTTTGTCCAGGTCTTTTTTAAAGTTTCGTAGAGTGTCAAATATGATTTCACACAGAATAATAATCGTATGTTTGAATATAATGATCTAGATGCATTAAAAGTATACTTTGGGTGACTTTTGACCCATTTGACATGTTTCCTTTTGGGTGACTTTTTTATTTCGCCCGTTTCACTTGATAAATTATTGCATAACCTGAAGGAGTCATTCATAAGTAATAGTTCAAAATTTTCACCTCTATTTTACATACATTTTTCTTCCATCTATTCGATTTATTTTCAAGGTTTGCAATTGGTTTATACATATTTCACTGTTAATATTTGGCAGGTTGTGGTGAAAACAAATGTTTGGACCCACTCACTTCGACCCCCAATTTACACCTTGTGGGGTTGTGTTATTCCAATGAAAGTCAGACTCTTTCTACATTATCTGTGTATGCTGTTTTCCCCCCCGTGGTGAATGAGCTAGCGATTGAGATTGCAACAGCTGCATATATTTAACACAAAGTCAAGTGGTTTATAACCGGTGCTAGTGCCTGATAATGAAAATCAAGAATGGACAGTGATCGATGTAAATTTGTTACCCGTTAGGAGAAAGATACTGATAACCTGACCGCTAAACTCACTTATGATAGATTTTGGAGCAAGAAAATTTCTTTAAATAGTTCCCTTTTTGGAGATTATGAAGTGGTATATATTATTTATCCCAGGTAAGTTGCAACTTTTTTTACTTTAGGTAGCAAAATGGTGGGTTGAGTAATGGTTAAAACGGGCGACGAGCCAGAATGGAAGGGTACGGGGCAAAATGGGTTAGCCTAAACACTTTTTTCGACACTACTTTGAAATTTTATAAATAATTTATTAAATAAATACACCAATCTATTATTTTAAATAAAGTGATTTAAGAGGTTGAAAGCATTTAAAAACACTTTGGGTCACTTTTCAATCTGTTTCAACCCATATGACCCATCCCATTTTAACCCAGTTTCTACAAGTGACAATGGAGGGGTCACAACGGGCCTGGGTCCAGAACAAGTAGTTTTACATACACTTCTGGTTTGACCCAAAACCTTTCTTTGTTACGTTGTTCTTGAAATACAAATCAATTCGTTTATAATAAATTGATTTAACTAGTTGTAAGCATTTAAGTACACTTTGGCCAGTTTGACCCATTTGAATCGTTAGAGGTTAAAATGTCCCATCTGTGTTTTACCTTTTTATTTTATTTTATTTATTTCTTTCATATTATCTAGTTTAATGGTTTTCTAAACATGAAATGTTACCATCAGGGCTTCCAGATTTCCAGGGGGTCGAACAACCGGTAGTCGTGGGGACCCCCAATTCCCGGACCTGGACATGTTAGAATAAGTCAGAATCTGAACCGCAAAACCATTTTTGTAATAGCTTTGTCAGGCAGTAGTACTCTTGATTGTTTGCTGTGCCGCAATTTCTGTTTTCTTGAAGTAAGAACGATCTATAATTCATCAAATGCTGTTGGCCCTGTGTTTACATCTTCAAAACAAAGATGTGGTAAGTCTATACCTTTTGTCAAATTTCCTTATTTAAAGGACTTAGAAATAGTTTTAGTCCATTGATCGGTTTTCCATGTTATAATTCAACTTCTGTTATTAAACCAAAATAGCACATTATCCTACTTTCTGATCAGTCAAACAACATGCAGACTTTTTAAATATCTTTTGCATACATTTTATTATATTTATATATTATGCTTGCCTACTGAACGTCTTAAACTACACTGGTACTTTAGTTTAGTGTTTTAATGGCAAACGGGGTGGGTTGGGTAACTGGTCGATATGCACAATTAGTGTGTCTGTCAAAACAGGGTTGGATCGAGTAGACCCTAAAACACTTCCGTTAACAAGTTCATAATCAACATGATTACAATAGTTACTACCTACTACTAATTTCATATTTTTATATTTTGAAAAAATATTGGCTGAATGGGTGGGTAACGGGTCCAAATAGATCGCTTTTGGACTGGTCAATTGAACTTGGATGGGTTAACCAAAATACTTTCGTTCTAAAGTTTAGATTTTATAAATAGGTATGTCTTACAAGAATGATGTTATTACAATAATAATCTATTTTTTTAAAGATTAAATACACTTTGGGGTACTCTCAACCTATTTGGCCTGTTCATCCCATTTGACCAATATCGTTATTAATTTATGTTGTTGATCTTACCAGCTTAACTAGTAAAGATAAAGCATACCGAATTGACCATATCATAAGTAAATGGGTAGAAATTGCCATGTCTAGTACTGAAAGGCAAGCTATCGAAAAAGGCTTTTTAACTTGTTTAGTTTGTGTTGTAGGACTTGGTGGCATTGTTATCAAGTAATCCAACAAGTTCCCCATCAGTATCGATGCTTTCCACCTTGCCTACTTCCCTTCTTCTGTTAAAACGTTTTCACTATTTGAGCTCGAGAATCCACTGATAAATTCAGCTCAAAAAAGATCCTAGGTGTAGGAGGTTTTGGGTGTCGTTTATCATGGGATCATGGAAGATGAAGTCGAAGTTGCTGTGAAATTGCTTTACAAAGACAACAACCAAAATGGGAGACCGAGATTTTATTGCCGAAGTTGTGAGGTTAAGCCGATTGCATCACCGTAACCTTGTAAAACTCATTGGTATATGCATTGAAGGACACACTCGTTGCTTAATTTACGAGCTCGTTCCAAACGGCAGCGTTTGATCTCATTTGCACGGTATGTTATTTCTTAGACATGCATTATTGGTCGAAACAAGTCAGGTCAGGTTGGCCTGAATATCCTTTTGTCTAATGGTTTTGAGTCATCTTCTACACACAAAAAAGAAAACGGTGTTAAAAATTTATCCCATGTGTCGGTGTTTCATGTGTAGATAAGCAAAAAGGCCCTCTTGATTGGGATGCGCGGTTAAAGATTGCTCTTGGTGCAGCAAGAGGGTTGGCTTATCTTCATGAAGATTCTAACCCTCGTGTGATTCACCGTGATTTCAAGGCCGGAAACATTTTGCTCGAAGATGACTTTACACCCAAAGTATCAGATTTCGGGTTGGCAAGGGAAGCTACAGAAGGGAGTCATCATATTTCAACTCGAGTCATGGGAACTTTTGGGTATATTTCCTCTCAAATACACAGTTAGATCAGCTTATAATTAAACATTAACATTAGAGGTGGCAATTTAGCCTAAAAGGAAACGGGTCAAATGTGTCATAAGTCACTTAGATTGCATTTTAGTTGCATGTAATCGCATAAATCATTTTATTAAAAAAGTTAGATTTTTATTGAAATAATATCTTTTTGTAATCATAGTTTAAAGTTCAAACACCAATTTATCCATAAAAATTACCCCTTTTGACCCGTCGCCCAACCGCCCACTTCTCACAACCCTAGACATTTTTTTATTCTAGTTCATCTATAGTCTATAGATAGCAAGTGTGTTAAGTATGATTATAATATTTTTCATAAGTAACCCGATTTAATGGGTTGATGCACTAAAAAACACCTGATAATTTATGTTTTTCTCATATAGCAACCCAAAGTAATAAGTATGTTTCCGTCGTTTGAAAAAACTTAAGATCATTTTTGTCAGTTGACAGGTTTTTTTTGTTGTTGTTGTGAAATATGGTACAAGTGTCATTAGATACATACTTACGGTGACATTCATGAAAAAAAATCATTACTTGGGTGACCTCCACTTATGTTAGCCCCCGTTTTAGCAACTTGTTGGTGTTCTATTGACCGTTTAAGATAAAAATGCAACCCAAATTTCATAGTAATTTCTGCTAATTTATAACTGAATGTTCCTTACAAATTCCTTACTCTGGATTCACAGTTACGTGGCTCCCGAATATGCAATGACAGGTCACCTACTAGTAAAATCCGACGTCTATAGTTACGGTGTTGTATTATTAGAACTTCTCACTGGAAAAAAACCAGTAGATATGTCTCAACCTCCCGGTGAAGAAAACCTCGTGACATGGGCACGCCCACTTCTAACAACCCAAGAAGGTCTTCATCGTTTAGCTGACCCCAACATTAACCGGGACCTATGACTTAACGACATGGCAAAAGTGGCTGCAATCGCTTCCATGTGTGTGCACCCCGAGGTGGGTCAACGTCCCTTTATGGGTGAAGTAGTTCAAGCCTTAAAACTTATTTATAACGATAAAGATGAAATAACTACTCAACGTGAATCGTCAGCTGTAGAATCCGATGGAAGTTGGTGGAACGCAACTTCACCACATCTAACTTACGGTAATGCTAATGCTAATGCTTTAAGTTTCAAGGGTGTCGGGTGCTTCCATGACTGCACATTTGGGAAATAGATCAGGTCCACTTAAAACGAGTCGTAGTAAGATGGAGTTTTATAGATTAAAAGGAAGTATGAGTGAACATGGTGGATTAAAGCCTACCTGGAGTGAATTTGAAGGTTCTTTTTAGTTGTTTTTGGAATGTATAGAACCGGAAAGTGTTGAAAAAACTCGGGTTTTTCGTGGTAAATTAAAAGCTGGCCGGGTTTTATATATGAAGAGATCATGTAGCTTATTGTTGCTACAACCAAAATGAAAACATATGGATTTTTTGGGGAGTAAGATTTTTGGTCCCTGAATGGTTTTTTAGAAAAAAGAATATTGATTGACAGCAAAACATTGGGTTTTATTTTTTAAACTTTACTTATATGGATTTTTTGAATGTCTGACTGTTTACGTGTGTTTGTTTTTAGCTTATTTTCGAGCATATTTTGTTCGACTATTTTTCATAAGATCATTTTTCTTTTGTGGAACATCAAAGTGAATGATATACTCTCAAAATAAGCTAAACAAACATCTGATTTTTAACTTTACTTATATCGATTTCTTGAATGTCTGACTGTTTAGGTGTGTTTGTTTTTAGCTTATTTTCGGGCATATTTTGTTCGACTATTTTTTCATAAGATCATTTTTTTTTTTCTTTGTGGAAAATAAATAAATTGAATGATATACCCTCAAAATAAGCTAAACAAACACCTGATTTTAACTTTACTTATATCGATTTCTTGAATGTCTGACTGTTTAGGTGTGTTTGTTTTTAGCTTATTTTCGGGCATATTTTGTTCGACTATTTTTTCATAAGATCATTTTTTTTTCGTGGAAAATAAATAAATTGAATGATATACCCTCAAAATAAGCTAACAAACACCTGATTTTTATGTTGTAAACGCTTAAACATTTATTACTTTTAAATTTATATCAATGGCTAGAGACTTGTAAATGGTTTATTATTAGAAAACAGGTTGCCCAAGGTAAAAAAAATTAAAACATTTTTTCAATTTGGTATTGTTTTCTGTTCAATCCAAAATAAACGTCCATTAAACATAAAACATGTAAAGTACAATGTTGGTCATTTTAATGATTTGATGAATTAAATAATTATGAATAAAGTGTATATGAGCAATTATTTTGTAACATATATAAAGATATTGAGCCTTTTTGTTATTGGTTTTAGTTTATGATTGTGTTGATTAGGCTCACTATTATATCTATATATATAGGCTTTATGCATCATTTTTTTTTGATAATAATGTTAGAATAATGCGTGCCTCTTACATCGTGTAAACTTGGGTATTATCAAGTGTAGGGATTAATAGTGTTGAGGAAAATGTGACGATAGAAAATTACAAAAGATTTAATTTTTCTTTTTCTTTCTGATTATCTATTAATATTTATTTTTAAACAAAGTTTTCTAATAAATAATTATGTTATATTTTTATTTTGTTATTACATATATATCAATCATATTTTTGTCATAGACTCATACGTTTAGCTTTTAGTAATTATTTTGGCGACGACCAAATACTACTTTTGTTACTATGAATTAAAAAAATATATTTTCCTATATTATACAAGTCGCTAGGCGCACGATAGTGGGGTTAAATGATTAATTGAGATTATCCGTAAAATAATCGTACATTAATCGAAACTAATATGATTGAACTTTATATATATAATTGGTTTATGTTATTTGTGAGTTATTATTTATGTATTTTATGTAATTGATTAATTAAATGGGCTATAATATCACAAAAATCTCTTTAACTTTTATATTTTTCATATTTTCTTCTATTATAAATTATTTTTAAACTGATTATAACTAATTAATGAAATTATTAAAAATTTCATCAATAAAATTTACAACTTTGCTATTTTCTATCTGCCCTTCACTATCCATTTCCTAACAAACAAAATCCGTTACTTCGCGCGTGGCAAAACACACACACACACACACACACACACACACACACACACTAAATGCCACGCGCCACCGCACACAAGTAACAAATGTCAACCATCTTCTCCACCACCACCGCCATATTCCCAAACTCCATATCGTCATCTTCACGCGCCGCTTCATCACTCTTCTCCACCACTAGAATCAGGTATATACATTACTCAATTTCATTACAATATATAAACTCACCGGATAATTTTTATTTTTATTTATATAGGGCAAACATGTCAACTGAACCTAATTCTCCAATCGTTGTACGTATAGTTTCAATTATTCAACTCTCAATATCGATTATGCTAATAAGTAATCTAGTAACAATTGAATTTGTTGCAGCTTGGATTTGGCGGTGTAGCCGTGGATCTATTAGCAACTGTCGATTCGTTTCCGAACCCCGACGATAAGATCAGAAGCACTAGTATGAAGGTAATAACATAAATTGCACTAGTCAAATTAAGTCAATGTTTACGAGTTATTAATGATGCATATAATGTACTTATATAGTTAAGTATACGAGTTAGAAATGATGTGATCTATGTCCATAGTTATGGAATGAGTAACTAATTAATATGCCACGTGAGATGCCATGTCATCTATTTGAATGATTTTAGTTGGTCGGATAAGTACAAATAGCGGTATTTGAAAGTTAGATGAATAGAATAGATTCATTTCAAGTTAGATACGTACTAGTTTAAAGTTATTGCAAGAAATTTATACACGTTATAAGTTGGATACATTTTGAGATACTTATCCCTATTTTTAATTAACTTGACAGTTCTTGCAAGAAATTTATACTAGTTTAAAGTTATTTATAATCGCTACAGTTTGTATGTAAACTTATGGTTTTCTATTTTCTTTCGTAAATGAGATGAATCTGTTAACTTAGTTTTTAGCTTTACGAGAAACAGTTTAGATATGTCATTTTCTGCTTCACATTCTTGCCAATAGTTGTCAATTTAGTTTGCTTTCGTATTTGGCTTATTTGTTTCGAATTTGGTTGATGTTAATGATATTGCTGTTGAACGATCACAACTTGTCATTTTAGCGGGTTAAAAATAAGTTAGGAAACTCTTGTCCACCATATTTGCATTCCATTTCATCTATATCTATATTTGAATCTTTGTTGTAGAAGTTAATGGAAGTCTCGAATATAGAATTGCTATTGCGTTGAAAAGTAAACGGCATCATTTACTCAAATCTGTTCTTCTTAGGTTCAAGGAGGTGGCAATGCGGGAAATGCACTAACTTGTGTAGCTCGTTTAGGATTAAACGCAAGGTTGATATCTAAGGTATGGAATATGCACACAAAATATGCTGAAATCCTTCCACTAGAACTTATTACGTGTTTCAAAATGTTGTTTATACGTATGTCCATTCTGTAACCGTATCCCTCGTTTGTGAGAAAAATTTATACATTATCTTACCTATTCTGAAATTTACTTCTTAGGTTGCTAATGATGCTCAAGGAAGGGGAGTGTTGGAAGAATTACAAGCTGATGGTGTAGATGTCTCGTATTTTGTGGTAATGACATGTCAAGGCGATACTCTTCATTACAAATATATCAGCTTATTGTTTTTTTGTCTTGTCTGTTTACAGGTATCCGAAGAAGGAAACACACCATTTACCTATGTCATTGTGGATAATCAAACGTAAGGGTACCTAATTTTTGGCCTGATTCCTCTTTTTCTCCTTATGATTTCTGTATAAAAGGAACCTTGTATGACTAAGCCAACAACTATATTCTTCAATGCTGTAATCAGTAACAGTCACCAGTCGGTATTTTTTGTATTGACTGTTTGAAGTGTATGGCCGGCTTTATGATCTGTTTCAGCATTTTTTAGACCAGTATAGTAATTTTAATTAATTTACTAATACTGCTCTTTTCCAGGAAAACTCGAACCTGCATTCATACTCCAGGGTCGCCTCGAATGATACCCGATGACCTCAAGAGCTCAACTTTGTTATCTGCAATAAATGGGGCGAATCTTGCTTATTTTGATGTACGATTACATGAAACTGCTTTAGTTATCCACATGAGGTAAGTGTTTTAATATCTTATCTTCTTACTTCTCTTTTAGCATTGTATTATTATTATTATTATTATTATTATTAAGTTTAGTTACCCAAAGTAGAAATTTGACCGAAAATAGTTACATTTTTTATGCAATTTGCCCATAAAGAACTATTTTGATAGATGAATCAGTGACATTTCATTTATGGTAACGTTAGTTACGAGTATTAATTGTTCTTGCATTCAACAACCATTTAGGGCACTAAGAAATTTTATACTGAACGAGATATCAATGATCCCTGTTAAATGCTATCAGTGCAGGCAAATCGAAGGGGAATACCTATTTTTACGGATGCTGAAAAGCTAAGGGAAGGGTTAGATGATTTGTTATATTTATCAGACTACGTTGTGTGCTCGGCTAAACTTCCACAGGCAAGCTAATATTTTTTCAAGTATTGGCGATTTCGACCATTTACTTATTAGTAGTTTGTTTTTGCTTTCTTTCTTTTTCTAATCCCAAACGGTCAAATTATTATTTTTAGCTAAACTTGAATTAGTCAAATGGGCCGAACAAGATGTATACAACCTTCAAAATCTTTTTATTTGATGATTTATAATCATTACAATATCATTTTTTGATTGTGATCATAATCAGCACTTATTTATTTATAGAATATATTTAAAATGGACCAGTAATTAAGAACTTGCGTTTTTTGTATACCTGATAGGCATGGACTGAAGCTTCAACTGTTCCAAGCGCCCTTGTTTCCATGCTCTTAAAGTTGCCAAAGGTCAAATTTGTCATTGTGACTTTGGGTCAAGATGGTTGCATAATGCTCGAGAGAAGTATAGCTGGTTCGTATATAATTCAGCCTTAATCTATTTCAACACCCTGTTCTATCTTTGTGAAGCTTCTGTTGTTAACCTCATTTCCCGCAGAGAATTGTCAAGCTGATGAAACGGATGTAGACACTTTAGTTGAACTGTTGAAGCAGAAAATTAATAGGCATGAAACTGTTCCTACTAGCGTTTCATCCGTAAGCCCCAATAAGCGAGTCTCCTCTAAAAATGCTTTAAATTGTTTACTGTTTAATCTGAAGACGCATATACATTTCTATGGTTCAGGATATTACAAGATTACACGCCAAGGGAATCGGAACTGTCTGTGGTAGGCTATTTCTTGGAACAGCGGAGAAGATACCGGAATCAGAACTCGTAGATACAACTGGTGCAGGGGATGCATTTATTGGGGCTATCTTATATGGTAAGTATTATTGCAGTAATAATATTACCCATTATTGACATGTTTCCTTTTGAACTACTCTCCCCCTATCCAAATTGTCCTCTAGATAAAAACACATAATTTTTTAAAGTGTAATTACTGCAACATACTATTAATATGATAAAAGGTTTACCCTTATGACAATAACTATATGCTTTCTTTGAGTTTTGTGATAGTACTTTTAGTTGCGGGCCAATTTGACGACTCATGTATGTGTTCTTTTTGCAGCTATATGCACCAAGAAACCACCAGAACAAATGTTACCGTTTGCAGCTCAAGTGGTTAGCATACAAATTAACGCTCTTTCTAGGAAAACTAAAATCTTTGTTTTCTATTTTGCCCAATCATTATGATATTTATTTTGATTTGCGTAATGTCTGGTATTACGCAAATCAGAAAGGCACTTTCAGACTTTCACCAATCAAGTTAACGTACTTTTAAATTACGTATTTTAGAAACCTACTTTCAGTTTTTTAGTAATCATAGCAACATGACCAGTAAAATAGACTTTTATCCTATTTACCATGCATAGCAACATTTAATGGTTGGTAAAATAGTGAAAGTAAATTGCTATATTTGTGTAATTTTAGAAGTGCGTTGCGTTTATGAGTAAATTTATAAAAGTTCGTTGCTAAATTAGCTCTTAAAATACTACCTTACCCAATAACTAAAACACTTTCACAAAAGGTGCCTAGATGCGCATTTTTAAAGTGATTATCGCAACTTTGAGAGTTATAACCCGATAATTCGATGATTGTAACTAAATAACCATTTGTAGGAGGAGTTTATTCATGTTTCTTCATTTCTTGTAACTTTAACCTTAAATTCTCTATATCTATTATCACAGGCAGCTATCAGTTGTCGAGCTTTGGGAGCTCGAACAGGTCTTCCACATCTATCAGATCCTCGTTTGACACCTTTTTTAGGTTGAAAGCCCCACACGACTACAATGGTTATAGTATTGCTGGTCGCATAAGTAAATTGGGGCCTGGTTTTCGGATTTGGCTTTTCTTTCTTGTTTACCTTTTCGGATTTTTTTGGACTGATTTTGTTATCCTTCTGCCATTTTAAATATTCTTGATCTTTAAAACGGGCGCTAGAGCTGACAAAATGGATGGGTTGAATAACGAAATCATTTTTCATACGACTTTTTACCCGTTTCTGCTTCACCTTTTTCTATTTTAGTTAATTTAATTCAACCGGTTTGACATGTTAGAAATTACAATGTAACTTGTTTACTTGTGTTTTGTGAATGTATTCCATAATATATGGAGAAACATAAACCGTATAGAATCGCCCTCCCTCCACCTTTGAAAGACTTCTCTCAAAATACCCGAAACCATTTTACATCTTGCTAGAAAATGTTTCAACGTCTCAGACTCTCGGTAGCATTCTAACAAAAAACCGATCAACGTTGATGATATTCAATCGATCATTCCACCAAACTACCACCGATCCAAGAATGTTTAAATCAACCCCTTCTTTTGTACATTCTTGATCAACGTTGATGACACCATCAATATTAGGTCTTAGTGAAATTACAAAGATTTAAAGAATATACGTGAAATTTGGATAACAAATTTAAGAATATACGGAGCTCGTAGACGGTCTCCGTGCTACCTTAAAAAGTGTATAAAAATGACATTTTTTTTTGTAATGGTATGCTGATTTTATTATCCGATGCCTCGGAGGTTGGTTAACCAGAGGACTTATTGACTGCCAAATAAACAAGACAGGAAAGCTCGAATCCGTTTAGATTACATTTGGATGTTTCTCGTTCAATGTTGAATAAAAAGTTATCGTTAAATAGAACAAACTTGTAATAAATGATTTTACTCGAAAGTCAGTTCGGAGTAAAGAAGCAGAATATTATAGGTTTAGGACTTTAGGTTAATAGACTCACTGCAACTTTAATCCGAATAATGGAACATCAAGTACGAATATATTTGTCAATTTAGACCCTAACATCTCGTGTCGATGACCTATATATTTGGTCAAGCCTTCCAATTAGTGTACTTTTTTTTTGAACTTGATAAACACTACTTAGTGTTGCAATGCGTAAATTTTTTAAAGATAATTTAACTATAGCCACACGTTTTCTGAATATTATAAGCGGAAAAGACCTGCTTTCAAAAACCACGAAGATTTTAGACATGATGTGTCCGATAGCATGAACAACTGCAATAGGAGCGAGGACTCTAAGGAGATCCATGTTGATTGGCTGGAAGACGAAATGTATTTGAACAAGTTCAATTGGTAAACGTGATTTTTGTGACAACCGCAAATTTCGAGGTACTAATTCCGAGTTAACTTTTATTATTCTTCATTATTTCATTTTGACCCAATTTACCATTTCGATATTTCGATTATTTACACTTGCGTTTGTGTCGGATTACGTTTAATATCTTTTGTTTTATGTCCTTTGCGACTAAAACGTTTATTCAACTAAGTGCCTAGCAATTTTAAGTATTCTCGTAGGTTAATATTGGTATTTTAAAGCCTTCGTCTTTTCGAGAAAAATTAACGTTTAAAATATTACAAATTTTACCCTCTAAATAAAAATCTATTACAAAGTTAGTCCTTTAACGAGAACTAACGGAATCTGTTAACGGACAAACTAACGGATCAGTTTTGGCCACGACCGCGTCCGTGACCGCGAGGCGGTCGCTGCAGTCACATATGTTGCCAAAAACGTTTTTTGACTCTCCTTGAGATCCCAACTCACATGCAACCATGTGATTTCTGCCTAAAACTTACTCTAATGGGTATGGATGAGTGAATTGTGGATCCTTGACCAATTCAACTCATCTCTCATTCCATTTTTCCTCCTTAACCCATTTTTCAACCCATTTGGTCAAAAGTTGTGTTTTTCTATAACTCAAACTCTCTCTAGAATCCTTTCATTTCCAGGAATTTCTAGGGAGATAAACCATATTCAAGAGTGGTATTTGAGTTAAGGAAGACCAATTGAAGACATCCTTTGAGTTCTACAACTTTCGGTAAGTAAACTTTCTTTGAAAAATCATCTTTGTTATTCTAATTTTCCTACTTTGATACCAAGAGTTTACTAACCAAACTCTTGTGTTATTGCAAGGAGTTCATCCATCAAAGCTTCATTTTCCGGCTTAGTCTTGAGTTGGAAGGTTTCAAGCTTTGGACATTTCGGTAAGGAAACTCTTTACAACCATTTTCTTTCAATATTCTCTTCTTGAAATTTCACTCTAACATATTGTTCTTCTTTCCATGCTTGGAGCTCTATTCTCCACACTTTACCTTGAAAGCTTTTTCGGCTAGTTCACAAGTTGGAAAGCTTCCCATCTTTGGTGAAAAACCGGTAAGTGGAACCTCCTAGTCACTTTTCTTTCGTTTTCTTCCTTCATGAAATCCAATTTTCTAACATACTCTTTTATTCTTGTTTGGAGCTTTTACTCCTCCTACTTCCTTGAAGTCTATTTCGGCAAAGAGTCAAAACTTGAAGACCTTGCGGAGACTTTTCGGTAATCCTGCAACCTTGTTCATTATCTTCCGTTTTTCCTTTGATTCGTCATTTTCTCACATAAAAACTATCTTAAAACTTATAAAAGTGGCTAAAATAATTGTTATAGTTAAAGACTAAAAGTTTCTTTAAACTCAATAATTTTAACATGTTAATAGGTTATTAGAAAATCTAACCGAAAATGTTGTGTTAAACTATTATAAAACCGGATAATCACATATAAGATTATTAGTAAATTCTTATCGAAAAGGTTCCAACACTTTCTAAAAATCTAGTGGACTCGTAATCTAAGTATTTTATATCTAATCTATATTATAAACGGATTTAACAAAACATAACTAAAATCTTACAAGATAAGTATATGTATGAATATGTGTATTTTATATAAACTATTTATGAGTTATTTGACTAAATAACTTCAAATAACAATCTGTAAATATCCGCTTAAGACTTAAACTAACTAACCGAAACTAAAACAACTTAGAACGAAAACCAAAAGCTTGGCTCTGGGTACTGAGTGCGCCGCGGTGGGCTTGGTGCGCCGCGGTCAGCACCAGTCCCAGACCAGCAGGTTGTCGTTTCGTTTGTTGCGTATTTCGGACGATTTTTAAGTATACGTAAACCTAATCTAGTATACGAAAAGTATTATAAACGGTTAAATATGTGTTTTGGACTCAAAACATAAAACGCAATCTCAAACTATATACTATTTACCTTTATAAACATTAAAACGTCTTATTATCGTCTAAACGTTTATCTCTCCGAAAACGATTAAATCTTCGATTTTTAAATTTAAACTTTTTTATAACTTTTATAAACTGATTTCTAATAATATTTTACTCAAATATTCAAACTCGCATCTTTAAAATATTCAAATTGGTCAACAGTTGACTTTAGTTGACTTTGACTTCTCTTTAAATTGGTTAACTTTCGTTGACTTTGACCAAGTCAACTATCCTTAGTATTGACTTTGGTTGACTTTGACTTAAGTTGACTTGGACTTAGTTGACTTTGACCATAGTTGACTTTGACTTCGGTTGACCTTGACTTTGGTTGACTTTGACTGAATCTAATACTCCTTTCAACGATACTCCTGGTAGTCACTTTAGGCTCGGATATCATTCCTATCTAATCATATTTATAAACTTAACTCATCAATGTCATTATCGACTCGAAATATTAAATACCTTTTTATTCGTCACCTCACTACGACTTATCGCCGGTGGATTCGACGACTTTAATTCTAAATATTCATTATTCGTCTATACTCTACTAAATTCTAATATTTAATATAACGTTAATAATATACGAGGCTAAACCTATTACATTAGAGATACGTAGACCTTTTATGTCTTATGCTAGGGCACTTAGGCGGTGGACTTTATATCGCGTATCTTTGAGTTCCGGCACTCTTACGCTTTATTTACGCTTTTACGCTACCTGTGAGTTATTCGATGCCCTTTTACCGCTTTCATAAATTTTACTTCGGGCATGATTTAGTGTAACTTAATTTTATATATCTTGTTTATGCAAATTAGATTATGATGCCTTAGTATTATCGTGTTGCCTTACTTACTTATGCGGCCTTGGTGGTAGTATAAGGCCCCATATACACACTTGTCAACTCTTATTGAGCCTACGGATATATATATATATATATATATATATATATATATATATATATATATATATATATATATATATAGTTGGTTTCATTTAAGAACCCAAATAGATCTATATATATATATTTTATATACACTGGTGAATATCATATATATACACTGGTGAATATTGGTTCCTAATGGTTCCTAAATATTTACATGGTTCTTAAATAAAACCAACTCTATATATATATATATATATATATATATATAGATCTATTTGGGTTTAACAAACCCTCATCGTCGTATTGGAATTTTGTCGGTGTGCGGTCCTTGCGGTATGATGTTATTACCGTATTATTTCATTGACTAAACTTAGCTTAACACACTAAGGGGGTTGTTGCCTTTTATGTTTAGGTTCAAGTGTACTATTCTAGGCTAAGGAATGTTCATATTGCTTTTTGCTATTTTAAATCAAGATATATGTTTATTACTAATGATTTTTACTAAACCTTTCTATTTTCGGGTCAAAAGCTTTATACTTATGTTTTATTAACTTTACGAATAACCCACCAACATTGTGTTGACGTCGTTTTTAACGCTATTTCAGGGATTTGAGGTTACATCTTGATGACTTTTATATGACTACGTGGATCTTGCTTGGGAACTTGTTTTGCTATGATTAGTTCTATTAGGATCCGTATGTCGATTATGTATTGTTTTATTTCCCGAACCTATGTACTTTGTAACTTTTGTAACTCGATAACTTATATTTAAATTCGATGTTACCCTTTTGTTATTTAATTTGTTGTAACCTTATGACTCTGAATATACTAATACTGTACATCTTCGGCTTCCGCCTGAGCGGGGCGTTACAATTTTATAACGTATTAACCGTAAGAAACTTACTGCACGTTTATGGAAATCGTATATCCAACTGATTTGACAAGATTTAACAGCAACAAAAAAATGAACAGCTGAAACAAAGCTGAAAATTCAAGAAATGTTTCATTTTAGATCTATCGTAGGAACTTATAAATGCCTATAACATGTTAAATATAATATGTTTTGCATATATATTAAATGTTACTGGAGTTGAGTTACAAAAGTATATTATCACAACGATAGCTTAAATTCATTGGGAAATGGTTACTTGGTTAGATGAACTTACAAAAGGAACGGGAAGTACGCGTAGACAGTCTCATTAGAAAAAGAGAGAATGTTACAATCGTCATTTTTACTTTTTTTTTTAGCATTAACCATCTTCTAAATATGTCTTTTTATCACCGGCGGTCTTTTTATATTTTCTTATTTATTTATCTTTTAAATTAATATATTTCCAGATCTTCATCACTATATTTCATCCAGATCCCATCTTCATAAACAATTTAAAAAAAAACCCTCATTTCTCATAAATCCATAATCAATCTCTATTGTTTTTCACTTTTTTCTTCAATAATCATCATAATCATCATCAAATTCGAAAACTTCCATAGAAATGGAGGAAAACGAAAATGGAGGAATTGGCAGAACTAGAGAGACTACAAACCCTAATCCTCCATAGAATTCAAAATCTCGAGCTGTCAATCCTCCCCCAATCCACCGAAAACCTCCCAACTACAACCACTGAATCACGCCTCACCGCTGCCCTTATCGCCGACGGCGTTAAGGACTTCTCATTCAAACGAGTTCCATCAGATTACTATGATTGGTCACTCGAAGTGCGTAGAGATGCCCTCTCCGCGGCTTCGATTCATCATCTCTGCAAAGACATTGTTCTCGTTTTCTCATTTAAAAAGACTAAAATACCCTCTTTTTTTTATATTTTCTTATTTTTTTATCTTTTAAATTAATATATTCTCAGATCTTCATCACTGTCATCTCATCCACATCCCATCTTCATAATTATTCTAAACAAAAAACATAATTTCTCATAAATTCTTACTTCGTATTAGTTATAAACATTTTTATCCGATTTTGAATGCGATTAGTTAAGCTCGATGGGTTAATTTTTTAGATAAAATGTAGTATTGACTAGAGGTTAAAAAAGGAACAGCGTGTTTCAGTTTGGATTGTAGCTGGTAGATTGCAACGGTTTCTGGCTCGGATAAAAATTGACAGTCAGATCAAACAATATCAATAAATCCTAAAATAGTAAAATGCACATAGAAGTAATTAGTACGAGAACAATGCCTTTGCAGAGATGATGAATCGAGGTTTATTGTTTTTCTAATATCAAGTAAACCCCCCTTATATAAAGTTGGATTTTGCTGGCCTGGATTCGAGAAAGTGTGTTAAATTAATAATTCTCTAAGAAGATTAAACACTTTTTATAATTAAACTATAGTTTATCTCATATTACGGATACTTTTACTGAGAGAACATCATGTATTATCAATAATATATGACAATATGAGTTGTGAAGCCATATATTTGTTGTTTCAGTAATATGTACGTGTTTCGACTTCACTTTTAAAACTTAAACTAACCTAGCGGAACTAAAACGACTTAAACCGAGAAGCTGATTTTTGGGAAACAGCCACTAGGGTGCCGTCCTAGGACCAAGGGACGACGCACCGGGCATGTTTCCCAAGCCAGGACGCAGCACAGGCTAACCAGTGCGCAGTCCTGGCAGCTGTTTCGGACGATTTTAAGTATAAGTAAACCTATATTAGTATACGTCAAGTATTATAAGCTGATAAACATACATTTTGGACTCAAAATGTAAATCGCAATCTTAAACGTCATATTAATTACTACCATAATCGTTAACACGTCCATTTTATCGTTAAATCGTTTAATTCTCCGAAAAACGATCAAATCTTCGATTTTAAACCTAATCTTTTAAACGAACTTTTATAAAACTGATTTCCAATCATATTTTACTCAAATATTCAAATTATATCTTTAAAATATATTCAAATTGTCAAAGGTTGACTTTCGTTGACGTTGGCTTCCTTTCAAAACGGTTGATTTTCGTTGACTTTGACCAAGTCAACTATCTTTGATATTGACTTTGGTTGACTTGGACTCTAGTTGACTTTGACTTGGTTTACTTTGACCATGGTTGACTTTGACTTCGGTTGACTTTGACTTTGGTTGACTTTGACTAAATCTAATACTCCTTTCAATCGATATTCCTGTTAAGTCGCTGCAGGCTCGGAATATCATTCCTTTCTAATCATATTTATAAACCTAAACGATCGATATTTCTAGAAGTCATTATCGACTCGAAATATCAAATATCTTTTACCCGTCATTTCGACACGGTTTATCGCCTTTGGATTCGACGACTTTAACTCTATATGTTATTATTCGTCCAATCATAACTAAACTATAATATTAATACAAAGTTAATCATATAAGGCTAAACCTACTACGTTATAGAGATACTTAGATGTTTATATCTTTATGCTAGGACACTTAGGCGGTGGAGCATTATTCTCCTGTTTGTGTCTACCCGACATACTTATCGCTGATTCGTGAGCTATCTTAAACTTAATTATATCTTGATTATGCATGTATAGATTATGATGCCTTTAGATTTAGTGTTACCTTACTTATATGGCCTTGGTGGTAGTATAAGGCCCTCTATTCAACACTTGTTAACTCTAGTTGAGCCATCGGTACTTATATATAGATCTATATGAGTTTTTCAAACCCTCATCCCTCACTATGCGTAGGGGTGTTATTGCCGCTAAATTTATCTCGTAACTATCTTAGTTTGTGTCACACCCCGCAAAATGGCGGAACCGAGGTGTACAGTGTATACGGTATCAGAGATTCAAAGGTTACATAAACATAAGTAAGCCATACATCATCAACATAGATTAAAGAGTTTGAAATACAATACGTTATTACAATCATCCGAATATATCAAAATACGGCTACAGCGTTTGGGATACTAAGGAATTAACATAAGCAAAATAAATTCCATGCAAAAGATCCACGTAGCCAACAAGCATAGCATCATAAAGGTAACCTCAAATCCCTGAAAAGCGTTAAAATACGACGTCAACATAAAGTTGGTGAATTATTCGCAATAATTAATAAAAACATGATAGTGGAAAAGTTTCAATACGTTTTGACCCAAAAGTGTTATGATTTGAAGATAAGTCATTTGAAAATGATGTTTCAAAATATACGTGAAGTATACAAAACCTTTTGATAAAATACTCGTACATATACCATAAAAATACCATAATCATTTCATAAAGATAGCATACTGGATAGATAATAGCCTTAGGTAAATACGATACACGTGAACCATAACAATACTGGCAACTAACCCCACCTAGTGCATTACGCTAGGTTGTCCTCGGAAATCACGGTCATAACATTACTAACACGGACAGGGCGCATCCATCATCCATCGTGTTAGAAATGAGGGTTTGTTAGACCCATATAGCGCTATATATACGAACCGGCGGCTAAAAGCTAACAGGTGTGTATACGGGGCCTCGTTCTACCACAAAGGCGGAACAAGTTGGGTAATGCTAACCTAAAGGCATTCATATCCAAATACATAACCATAATACATAATATACCATAAAATACATTTATACAACGCTAATCGTGCCCAAAATGTAAAAGCGGTAAAAAGGGCAACGAATAACTCACGGAATAGCAAAGCAATCCAAACACGATATGTCGGGAAATAATCAGATACGGTCAAGCTTCCACGTCTAAGTGCCCTAAACATCACGTAAATAAACATGTCTAAGTATCTCTAAGTCTAGTGGGGCATGCCTTAACGATTAACGTTTTATACGGGTTTTAAAATGACCAAAAGGAACATCGATTTAACAGAATTACAAACGTTTCGGAAAGTTCAGCAAGCTAGTTACGCATCACGTAACTAGGAGTTACGTGACTCATGGCTAGATACGTGATCAAGAAGCAAATTACGTGGCAAAAGCTAGTTTCGGGCATAGTTACGTGATACACAAGGTACTTACGTGATTAAAGGTCATAGTTACGTGACTAAGACTAAAGGTCTTAGTTACGTGATTAAATGTCATAGTTACGTGACTAAAGGTCTTAGTTACGTGATTAAAGGTCATAGTTACGTGACTAAGACTAAAGGTCTTAGTTACGTGATTAAAGGTCATAGTTACGTGACTAAGACTAAAGGTCTTAGTTACGTGATTTTGAAGGAATTACGTGCTCAGTTACGTGATTTGAAGGTGTTACGTGATCAGTTACGTTCACGTAACACCGTTACGTGACGTAACTGGGTTTTTACGAAAAATTACATTCGGGATTCGATTTCTGAGTGTTTTAGGTGTCAAAATCATCCCATATTGGAAACCTATGTCCAGAATATGTTTAGGTATAGTAACCCTCAATAAAATCCGAGTTTTGATGGTAAAAAGTGGTGTTTTCGGGATTGAATCAAAATAATAAAGTTTAAAACCAAAACCGAGAAATACTTACCCGATCGAACTGAAATTCAGAGGATAGATGAAGATGATTACGGTGAAAAATAAACAAGCCTCGAAATTGGATTTCAACGGTCGGATATCTAGATAATTTAGAGAGAAGATGGAGCTTTTGTGTGTGTTTTTAGAGAGAGAGAGTGTGATGGGGAAAAATGGAGAAGAAAGGTAGGTGGGAGTAGGGTAAAGACAAAAATGTTGGTGGGGAATAAGACAAAACGTTTGGTAGGCTACTTTAGGACCAATTTTGTAATAGAAATCCCACCATAGGACTAGTTTTGTAATAAATTTCTGAAAGGACTAAAAATGTAATACTTTTTAAACGTTAATCTTAATCGTATAAATAAGGCATAAAACCCCTAAACTTATCATAAGAGCATACTAGACTTATACTAAAGGCACTTAGAACTACACGTTCCCGACATAACGATTCGAACCACATAAAATACAAATACGATACTCATAAATTACGAGAAATACGAATACAATACTCATAAAATACGAATACGATAAAACATAAAAGGAATACAATAGGGTCAAAACATGAACATAAATAAACAAAACGAATACGGGTCGATAGAAATATACCTAGAAATTCGCGAATGTCACAGTTTGACTCAGTAAGGCAGAGGGTTATTGTTGCCTTTACGTTGTTGCCTTTATATTATTGTACGGTTCAGTTGTAGATGATAATCTAAGGTTGTTGCATATATCTTACGTTGCTTATAAATCAAGATATTAACTATTTTACTACTGATTTCTAAATACATTTCGAATGGGTCAAAATCTTCAAATATTATGTTTTTATAAAAATGCGAATAACCCACCAACTTTATGTTGACGTCGTATTTTTAACGCTTTTCAAGAGGTTGAGTGTTGCATCGAATATGGAGTTACTAATTTGCTTTGGATATTGTATGGACTTTCGAAGAGACTTAGCTAGACGTAGTTAGTTTCTAAATAACCATGATCTTAATTTATGTTGTTTTATTTTGTATTGTTGTAACTCCTAAACGTTATTTAATGTAAACTTATCGTTGTAGTATTTATTCGATGTAATACTTGGTCTTCTGATACCTATTATACTGTACACCTCGGGTTTCCGCCTAAGCGGGGTGTGATAATTTTCTTACCAAAAACTCAAGATGTGTAATCTTCAAGGTGGTAGTCGAAAATTTGAGTATGAAGGATGAAAGTGGAAGGAGAAACTTTGTAATCCACATGAAAGAAACATATGTTAGAATCTCTAACATAACATAGAAGAAAAAGAGTAAAAAAATGAAGAATTCATGTAGAAATCCTTACCAAAAGGTGGTGAATCAAAGGAAGATGATGAGGAAAGATGATGGATGAATTCTTCTAGCTCAAACCCACTCAAATATGGGCTCACTAACCCTCATAATTTCTGGAAATTGAGAGAAAAATGGAGAGAAAGTGAGAGGTGAAAGTGGTGAAATGAAAGAGAAAAATGTTGTGGTGAAGATGTAAAAAGTAAAATGGTATGAGAGATGAATAGAAATGTAAGAGATCTAGATCTTTGTCAAATGACCCATAATAGGCAAAGTCGAGACCAAATTCACGTGATGGGAGTGTTGTGAATCTAAAAATGAGTGAAAAAGACGTGACATATTCTTCCTGCTTCGCAGTCCATGGTGACTGCGACACAGACTACACCCGGCCGTCGGCCGGCCTGCCAACCGGTTAACTTTTCGTTTAAAGGACTAAATTTGTAATATTTTCAATGTTAATTCTCGTTAAAGGACTAACTTTGTAATAGATTTTTAACGTTAATTTTATCCAACAATCAAAAGCATAAACACCCTAACTTACATTAAGAGAGCACTTAACTACATCGTTCAGATAAACAAAGTTTAAATCCACAAATAATCAAATATCCCGATAAACATATAATCAAGTGTGATAAAACACAAAGAAATCACAATGGGTCAAAACAATATATCGGTAACAAGGACAGGGAAATATTTTACTTGCAGGGAACTCGAGAGATCGTCGACGGAGAAAGGAATGCTGCATTCAGAAACATGGATTGTTAATTCATTTATGTATGTGTATTAAGATTGTGATTACAAGCATTTTTTAGACATGAATCAAACATACAGATGGAACAAATTTTACCCATTTACTTATGAATTGGTCAAGGGTTGTATTATATCTTAAACGAATCAAATGCACGGTTAAAAGACCGGATATCTCTAATGCCTAAAAGCTCCAAAATTGACTTATTCGAAACTTTTGACTATTTTTTTTTGTAAACATGATTAACGCATTATTTATTACGAGTAATGCTTTTTTTTAAAGATGACATGTTTGTATCGTTATCCAACCCACCCATTTGGCCATCTAATCCAACATTACCTGGAATTATCATCAAGTAAAAACGAACTGCTTTCCGCATTGTTGGAGTCTTCTGTCATTAATACCCTTATTCTTGAAATGACCTGGTTAAAAGAACACGGGTCAGGATGTATACAACATATATTGGAAAGAAGAGTGAAACATCATAATTCTCATAAAAATGGAATCTTAAAAACTTACATCTGGAGATACATTTCGGGTATTATCGTTGTCATCCCGATAAAGTGTGCATATTCTATACAATTGCTGGACACTTAGAACCTGTGAATTTACACGCTATCACGTCAGTTTTAGAAAGAAAAAAAACACAAGCATTCTACACGTTTCTTTTTTCTGTGTATGTGTATGTGTTTGAGAGAGGAAGAGACGTACGGGGCATAGATCATTGATGATCTCCTCATATGATATACTGTGTTTTTGATGTATAACCTGAAGGAATCAAACACACAGAACAATCATATCTTGATATAAAGAAAATGTATATGAAAATAATAAATATAAATGATTTAAATAGTTACAAGAGAGTACATACCAAGAACCCAACAGCTTGTCTAATATGCTTAAGCTCCTCCCACGCAGCGCCCGCATACTACAAGTAGGAGTAACGTTTTACAAAATTGTAAGAAATACCTTCAATATATACATAAGAAACAGGCCAGATACATTGTCAATTATTAAGTTCAATTACAATCGTTTAATATTTTGCTATAGAAATTAATTTACGTTTCTAAACTTTTCAAATCCAACAAAAACATTTTAGTCTCATATCCTTCTTGGTGTCGAACCTATCAATATTTAATTGTCATTCGAAATGCATCCAAAGCATACCTCTTCTGTTGCCTTAGCACACCATAGCTCCAACTCTGCTAACCCGGCTTTAACATATTCTCCGTTGCTTAAGCTACAACACTCACGCCGCAAAAGAAGACTGCATAGTTATGATATGAAAAAAAAGAGTTTAGTTATGAAAATAACATTAAAAAGATAAAAACCAAAAATGAGAAAACTCGCCTGTTAAATAGTTGAACATTGATATATGAGAAAATTTGAGTGAATACTTCTCGAACAATTATGGAGGGAACCTAAAATGCAAATAGCGTAAATATTGTAACATCTATATAACAATTAATAGGCAATGGAATGATGGATTGAAATACATACAAAATTTTCTTTCAATGTAATGAGAAGAGTATTTAGGCAGTCAATGATGCCTTGCCAGTGATTGGATTGTGAATCTTTGCCGAAGGACAACCCTGATCGTTGCACTCCTTTGGTTGCTCGTGGTGGCTGATTTTTTTTGGCAATTGAAAACTTGAAAACATGAGAAACACTTAATGAATTTCCGATGACTTTTGACCTATTTAATTTAATAACTAACTTTTTTACCCGTTAGAGATAAAACATAACCCGAATTGACCCATTTCTGAGTACCTGAATACATAAGGTGAGGAATGATCCTAATTCTTTCTTCAAGTTGTCACGTATAATAACATAAATTTTCTCTAGGCATGCTGTTAACTGCTGCTTAAAAAGCAAGGCTGGGTATTTGGCTTTAACATGACGTACTAACTCAAGTGCATCTGCCGCAGGATTGTCAGTAGTCGGGGATGAACGTAATCCCTGTACATAACAGTAAAAATATCAGTGAGCAATTATTTATTAAGAAGCACAAAATTAGATGTCGAATTTTCAACCCAAGATGTGTTATCTCTAACGGATCAGGCAAAAAATTAAGTCGCTAAAAGCTGATTTGGCCTGACCCATTCATTTTTACACATATACATCAAATAAAGAATAAGATTAGGTATCACTACCCTTGTCATTCTCCCAAAGAGTGGAGTTGGCGGTGGAGGTTTAAAACTTATGTGAAGTAAGAATATCAATGAAGATGCATTTGATAGCCAATACGCCAAGTGTTCATTATTATCTTGATCCTGCGATAATGTGTCCCTTCGTTATACTTCACATAATCCAATAAACAATTTTAGTTGATACACACAAAATAATATTATGAACATGGATACCTCAAGTGCAGAAATAATCATCTGAAGAATACGATCAAACACACTAGTCTTTTCGGCTTCAAAAGATTTCCAACCGAGAAGGGATTTGTATATAGTAAAAGCCGCAAAAGGTTTGCCTTGATTGAATCCAATGTTTTTCGTAACACATTTAATAAGAGCATCAACATTGTCCTGCAAAATTATATTTATTAGAACATACAATAGCACCTAAGTTCATTTTAATACGAGTTTGATCGCATCTTCTGATAATACGTAACCTATGTTTCCTATCCTAGTTTGTCTTTTTATAACTTTTTATACTAAATAGTTTTGATAATGTTTTTATTAGTATAATATTAGATATGAGATTAGATTAAGATGTATGTATGGCTACTTCATATAATGAGCTCTATGGTTTAGCCTATATTATTTCTATCAAAGTTGACTCTAAACTATATATTCAATTCTTGGACACCCTGTTGTAATTAACATCCGGAAATTAACATCAACTGAAAAGCAACCTTGCTCCAAGGGTTAACTCTAATTACCAGACTTTGATCTCTAACAATGCACATGTTCGAATTTTATTCATATCAAATATCTCATAATCCTCTTTTCGTCATGTTCAAGTTGTAACTGCTCGAGATCTATAGCTTGCTCTAGAACAGTCTTATGCACCCCATACAATTTTCGGAGTATGTCAATGTCATTGCAACTATTGGTGAAAAGGTGAAAGATAAAGAGTTAGTTGTGTTAGCAGTCTATGGTCTACGACAAGAATACAACAATCTTAAATCTACCATCACCAATCGACAAGGCCCTACTACTTATCTCATACAACTTCTAAAAATTTATCTTTAAAGTCAGAACTTCTTAGTGATCATGACTACATGCTTGGGAAGACCTATATATTTCTACTCCGTCTATTCCCCACTTACTACTACACACATGAGATCTTGGTAACTCTACAACTTATGGATTACCAGTAGCATCCTCAAAAATTGGTCGTTCGACAAAAACTAGCTGTTTTGGTCTTCATATTGTGCCAGCTGCACCTTCGGGTTCTTAAGCCTTCTATGGCTCTTCACAACCGACCAACAATAATAACAACAACCACGACCACAAAAAAACCGTGGTCGTGGTGATGGGCATGGTAGCAACAGTCATGGTAACAACAGTCATGGTAACAACAGCTGCGGTGTTGGTGATGAGCGTCGATTTGGTTGGTTTCCGATCAAAATACACTTTATGGTACTTGCAGTCATTGTGGTATTGGGCACATTCCATCAAAATTCCTTAATCGTGATCTACCTACTCTTCATACAAGGCCAAATTGTTTGACAACAGTGCTTCTACATATGTGCTCCAGTCGCCTAATCATGTACCGCATGTACTGCCTGATTCAGCAAGTATGGGCAACTTTGAAGCATACTATGGCGGTGACCCTCTCCATGTTTGTAACGGTAAATGACTCCATATCCTTTACATTTGCTCTTCAAACATTTACTCACCTAAAAAAACATTTTTTCCTTAAGATATTCTCCATGTCCCTCAAATCACCAAAAACCTTCTTTATGTTCAAAAGTTTTGTCTACATAACAATGTCTTCTCTAAATTTCATTCTAATTGTTTTTGTTGTGAAGGACCGGTCTACATGCACTACCCTACTCACGACCCCTGGTGAACATGGCCTCTATTCACTTAGTCCTCCTAAACTCAAGTCGGTCAATCGAATAGCTTTTTTCTATCCTAGTTTGTCATTTTATAACCTTTTATACTAATAGTTTTTATAATGGACTCTATGGTTTAAAAACACACACTTATACATGTATAAAACAATATATGCACTTTTTGTTCAAAAAAAATGAAAAAAGAAATATACATACGTAGAAACACACAATATATAACTCATATACACGTAAAGGAAGGGAAGAGTCAAATGTACCAAGATTGACTAAGACCGGGTCTACCAGATTGACTAAGAACGGCACCAACACCAAGTTTTGAAGCATCACAACGAAGTTTAAAAGGAAGGGAAAAGTGAGGGAGTACCAAGATTGGTGCAGACGTAAGACGTTGCTTAATATCAACGAAAGAAGATTCGGCATCGGGCCGTCCATAGAAACTTGGACCCTTTCATACAATCCGTAATAGGTGCCATAATGCTACTAAAATGAGGGATAAAATGTATGTAAAAGGAAGCAAACCCATGGGAACTACGTACCTCAGTGATGTAAGAATGTGTAGGCCATTGTTCAATCGCTTGTACCTTAGAGAGATCCACCTTGAGACCAGCACAAGAAATAATGTATCCCAAAAATTGGATTGTATCCGTCATGAATACACACTTAGTGGTACGCATAAAACTTATCACGACGTAGAATGAGTAGCACCTCCTGTAAATGACCAAGGTGTTCAGAAGGATTCATGTTATATACCAGAATGTCGTCGAAATAAACGACAACAAACTTGCCAATGAAAGGGCGTAGAGCGTGATTCATAACACGCATGAAAGTACCCGGTGCATTAGATAAAACAAAGGGCATAAGAAGCCATTCATATAACCCTTCTCGTGTTTCAAATGTCGTTTTCCATTCATCCCCCATACGAATATGGATTTGATGGTACCTACTTTTGAGATCCAACTTGCTGAAAACACGAGCTTTCCCCACCTGGTCGAGTAAATCATCTAAGCGAGAAATCGGAAATGTGTAACGGACTGTGATCCTATTAATTGACTGACTATCAACACACATATGCCACGACCCATCTTTTTTTGGAGTAAAACGGGCAGGCACATCACACGGGCTAAGACTCTCACGAACATGCCCTTTAGCAAGTAATTCTTCCACTTGACGAAAAAGTTCTTCGTGTTCTTTCGGACTCATTCGATAATGAGGTCGATTTGGCAAAGAAGCACCCAGAACTAAATCAATGTGATGTTTAATGTGACGTAATGTTGGCAAATCTTGTGGAAGAGACTTAGGTGCTGTTCTTTTGAACCAAAGGTTTTTCCTCTGAATCTGAATACCAGCTCTGAATAATCAGAGGTGGTCCAAAACTCTGAATCTGAATCAATATACTCTGTTCTTTTTTCCTTTGTAACATCTGTTTTACTATATTAGTACTAAACTGTTGCATTTATAAACCGTATTAAATAAAAACATTCATAAATGTTCAAACATAGTGGCAACATTTTTCAAATAAAGATAATATTCAAACAACATTTTCAACATTTTGCATTAATTGTGCCGCAAGTTGATCTCGACAATGATCATATATTGTTGATCTGTTGTATTTTCATGTGGTTGAACCTCGTCCTCATTGTACTCGTCCCCATCTTGTACATTCTCGTTAGCATGTACTTCACCTCGATCATATTCGGAAAAAAAATCATCACTTAATCCTTCTTTTCGTATAAAATTATGAATAGCAAAGAATGCAATAGTAATATCTCTTTGTTTCACCAAAGAATACGGAGCCATTCTCTTCAAGATCGGAAAACGTGCTTTCAAAACACCAAAAGCACGCTCAATCCATACATATTCATATTACTTATTTGAACAAATTAATAAACTAATTGTCTAACATCAATTTCAAGATATAAAAATAATTAACAAAAGAAAATTTCACATAAAAGTCAATGTAATAGTACGAGTTTATATGCAATCGAAAACAAATACATATTAAAAAAATTATATCACCTAAATCTAACAAACAATCATCAATATCAATTTATATAACGAAATCAAGTGACAAACCATTGAAAAAAAATCAAAAATTACTTGAATTTAAGGATGGAAAACTTACTGGTGAAGAAAAAGAGGTAATCAGAGGTAAAAAGAGGTTTTTTATATAGGGTTGAATCAGAGACAAAAAGAGGTTTTTGTCTCTGGTTGAAAAAAAAAAAAGAACAACAAATTTTTTAAAACCTCTGACCGGGTCAGAGTTGAGAGCCTATTAAGACTTTTTTTTACATAAAAGAACAACACCTTAGGAAAAACATACGCAAATTCTTGCAATAAAGGATGGGCATCGCCGAAACTAGTAGGAGATTCCCTACTAGTAGGCAATGATGCAGACGAATATAAAAGTAGGATGATATCGCTCGATTATACGTGTATTCTTTCGCGATATTTCTTATGTTTTTGTGTCAAACCGTAATGGATAGCCTCGTATTACTTATTTTTGTGTAAAGTTTATGTTTTAAGTGTTTTAATATGTTTGGAGTCAAAACGGATGAATTCGGGACAAAAATGCAGCTAATAGTAAAACGGATGTATCGGGAGCATACGGACTCGAAAAGACCTCCGGTCAGCGCCAAAACGACCGCAACGAAAAAATCTACAAAATGGAAGCTAATGACCATGAGTTGCGCCGCATCTCACACTATATGTGCCGCAACTCAGCTCCCAGCAGTTACAACTCGTTATTGATGGTTAATTAAAGGTGGAGTGAAGGGTCTTTGGCTTGGCAGTTCTTACGAACGATTTTGGCACTCATTTGGGACAACACACTATCTAAAACATCATTGGGAGTCTCATAATCAGTCCTAATTCATCACATAATCATCACATAATCATTGAAGATCATCAATCTTAGTGATTTCCGGTTAATCTTAGCAGTAATCTCTTGCAAAAATTTCGGTTGTTATCATTATCTTAATATTTTGGAGACTTATTGGAATCATTGTTTTCTTTTGGTATTGAACTATTTACCCTTTTATTCTCAATTTAGTCATGTCTTATTATTATTATTTGTCTTTAATTTTTATTATGAGTGAGTAGTTAAATAATACTTGTTTGGATTGGAAACTAGATTAGATGATTGGAGTTTTTGGGATATTTGTTTGAGGTTGAATGTTTATGTTCGCTTAATCGAAAAACCATTCGGGTTTAAATTCTTAATCGTGTTAGATAACTTATATTCATGATTTGATTAAGAACTTTAGTATCTGAAAAGAGCTTTAGAACTTGATTGATGAATTGAACGAAATAATCAACCGGTCTATAGTTGATTTGAGGTTTAGGATATTCGAAAGGAATCTTAACGAGTAATCAAACATTTAGATTGAAACTTGAATGTTAGTTGTAAATAGGTTCATATCATTATCAAAGTCATTTTATATAAAACGTAAGTAAGGTGTTAGTGACAAACACATTTTGTAGGTATTCGAAAGGAACTTATAATAACTTATTAGACTTTTTACGAAAAGGTTAATCGGTCTATAATTAATCTAAAATTTTTAGTATTCGAAAGGAACTGGTAATATAATGATTTGATAAACTGAATTTGATTTTAGCTAAGAACCTATTCGAAAGGAAGTTTTATAAGATTAAGTCAAGTATATAAACTTGTTGCTTAATGACTTAGATGTTTAAGGTTTCTACCGTATTCGAAAGGAACGGTGTTTCGTTTTAGATGTCTAAAGTTAGCTCGATATTCGAAAGGAATCGTGTTATAACATTAAAAGTTAATTCAACCAAACAAACCAAAGTGACAATCGGTAGAAACCAATCCAAATGAGTGTTTTTCCCATATCTTGATTTATCACAAAACGATACTTGTCACTTTTAGTTAATTTAGAAAACCCCCACTTTGTTACTTATATCTGTTTCATAAACGACAATTGAAATATCCCAATTAAAAGTCCCTGAGTTCGAACCCGAACTTGCCTAAACTATACTACAAACGAAATGGTACACTGCCCGGTGTTGTGGTCTAGCGAAAGCAAAAAAGGGAAAACTAGATTTCGCACATCATAGGAGAATCTACTTTATCGCTCGAATGAACCAGAGATATAGAAGAGGAAACATCTCGCGGTTTGGATGGAACCAATACAATTTTCTTCCCTCGAAAAAGAAAAGAGTAAGTATTAGCACGATCATCGTGTTGAACGGTGTTATCAAACTGCCTTGGACGACCGAATAACAGATGACACGCATCCATAGGAACCACATTACAATAAGTAGCGTCTTGATAAGTATAACCTATAGAAAAAGACACCAAAAGACGTTTTGAAACCACAATATTCGTACCTTGACTGAGCCATGATAGACGATAGGGTTTGGGATGTGCTTCAGTCGGAATATTAAGTTTAGACACCGCAAGTTCAGAAATCACATTTTCAAAACTTCTGGCATCGATAATAAAGGTACACACTTTTCCTTCAAGGCTTCAATAGTGCACGTCGAGCGGAATAGATTGTGACGTAACCACTCATTATCAGGAGTTCGCGGAGTAAGAAACGATTTGCGTTACATCAAAAGAGGTCCGACATCCCCTGAAAAATACACCTCATCGACATCATTCGGATAGTCATCATAAATCGGGTGGGTACCCACCTCCTCTGTAGGTGCTTGGTCAATATCCTGACCCTACCCGCGGTTTGTAGACCGAGTGTTCGTACAGTCGGATTGTTGATGACCCGTTTCTCCATACTGAAAACACCGTATACCACCACTTGGGAGAGTAGGTTGGGTGCTTGGCATAGGACGTTGAGGATCTGTGCGTGTTGCGGGGTTTTTTGAAGTGGACTGTTGTCGAAAACCTATGGGAGCCCGACGATTGAGTTGCTTCTCTGCTTGCGAGGCACGTTGATGTGCTTCAGAGAGAGTGAGTGGATCAAACATATTCAAAAAATCCTGGAGTTGCAAACAAAGACCACCATGTAGCGAGAAACTAGTTGAATTGGTGTTTCATGAAGATCCAAACGTGCAAGGCACTCATAAAAGGCTGTTGTGTAGTCATCAACAGTCTTGCTACCTTGTCGAAGGTTTTGGAAGCGTTGGTACAACTCTCTTTTAAAGTTATAGGGTAAAAACGCAGCTCGTGCGTGCTTCTTAAACTTGTCCCAAATAGTGATTTTCGCCTTACCGTTACGCACACGAACTTGTTTCAATTGTTGCCACCAAGCCTGAGCTCGTTCTTGCAATCGAATTGCCACAAGAGGCACACACCGGTCATTTTACACATTTTTAAAATCCAAAATTTCCTCAACTTGAGATAACAAATCAAGAAAATCTTCTGGTTTAAGAGAACCATCAAAAGATGGAATATGTACCTTGAAGCTTCGTTCCCACCAGTCATTGTGACGTTCCTGAACATGTGGGTGATGATCACCGAATGGGTTATCATCCGTAACAGTGATATCATCATGATGATTTTGTGGATCAAGGAATTCATTCAAACGTTCGGTCAATTCGTCAACCGGATGCTGCAATTCAACGTTCAAACGGCGCAAATCATTAATTCCTTGATGTGGAGGCATGATCGGATCGTTCGTCTCTGAATACCAAATGTTGTAGCGCGATGGACGGATAAACAAGATAACTAGATAAAATCCGTTGATTCAATCAATGAATACCCGAAATGAATCAAACAATCAATATTCGTTGATTTAATGAATATCGTATAAAGATTAAACCAAACAATTGATAAAACTATCAAATAGTTTTGATTATTGATTTTAATGAAAAAATATAGCCAAACATTAAATATCAACCCGAATAAAAGAAACAAAACAAGTCCCTAAACTTTAAAAGAAATAAATAAAAGATCCCTTGATAAAGCTTAAACTTCAAAAAACCGGAAAAACCCGTTGAAGCCCCGATGCGGCGCACCCACTCTCACGGAGTCGCATCCACTGAATTCCTCCAAACTTGATTCTCGTCTGATGGCCGGCTGTGACGCAACGCCTTCTGGTGCGTCGCAGTCGTCTGCTGATCCTCCAAACATTTTACTAGCTTATCTTCTATACGCACCGCATAACCAATATTATAAATTCATTATTTTTTCGTGGTTTCCAAATCACATATTTTTTTTGTAATAACATTTATAAAAGTATTATTTTTTTTAGTTTACCACAAAAAAGAATATTAATTCAAACTTACTTGTTTGTCCTTGAGTTTCTTAAGATGGAGTACAACCTCACTAATTGGAGGTCGTTTTTCTCTAGTCTTTTGCAAACATTGATAAGCAATTTCCGAAAAAGAGCTCATTTTTGCTCCATTGATATGATCTCTAATTCTGTAATCGACAATCTTGTCTAGCTCTCCATTCTTGTAGTAGGTTCGGACCAAGTGATTGAGGAATCGTCTCTCATCTTGGTATTCCATAACACATACCAACCTTCCACACAAAAGTTCAAATAAAACCACACCAAATGAATACACATCTGATTCTTTTGTTAAAATACCCGTCTTTGCGTATTGTGGGTCACAATACCCATGTGTACCAGCAACATTAGTTATCAAAAAAGTGTTTGGTTGATTTGATAAACCTATCCTAGACAACCCGAAATCTGAGAGTTTGGGTTTCCATTTTTCATCCAACAAAATGTTCGCACTTTTCATATCACGGTGTATGACTCTATGTTCACCTGCAACCTGATTATGAAGATAATTTAATGCAGATGCGATACCAATACATATTTTTAGACGTCTTTTCCAGGACAGTTGATCCAACATTTTACCGTCACTTAAATATGTATCAAGGCTTCCATGGATAGCATACTCATAGACGAGGATCATCTCCTTGTCTTCGTCACAAAACCCTACAAAAGCTACAATGTTCTTGTGTTGACATTTCGAAAGCATTGTGATTTCTGTATAGAACTCTTTGTTGCCTTGAAACCCGGTGTCATCTAATCGTTTGACAGCAACTTGTTGGTTTTTGTGTTCTGCCCATGAAAGGATTCCTTTGTAGACTTTTCCATATCCACCCTTTCCAATAAAGTTTGTTTCGTTGAAGTTTTCGGTACAATCATTGATGGTTTGGAATGGGATTTTGAGGTGGTTTAGATGCTCCATATGGGACAAATTTGGATTGAAACGAGTTCGGATCAGAACAAACCAAGATATTAAAGGGGTTGTTCCAGGTAAGGTTATCTGTGAATCTGAGAACCAAGGGGTTGTTCCAGGTAGCTTTCGTATAGTCATTTATTAACATTTTTTAGCTGTCCTACTTGTCTATTTATTTTTTTATTAACATCTTGAATCTTGATCACATGGTGTACTAACAAAAAAAGTCAAAGGGATATGAGCTTGAAACTAGCTATATCAAGGGAGGGTATTACATACATATTGTTATGTTTTTATTTTAAAAACTGTATTTGAAAATCTATATATATAGATTGGGGTTCAAATGAGATCCCTAATTTTCTATTTTAACCACCCCATTTTTTCCTTATATTTTTGTTGTTTTTTTTTTTGCTTTTTTTCCAATTTCTTTTTTTACTTTTTTCTTTTACCTTTTTATTTACTTTTTATTTTTTTATTTTTTTTTTCTTCCGAAAATCACATTTGATTTTCAATCTTACTTTTAAAAATCACATGTGATTTTCAATCTACAAATCTTTTATGGGTAAAATCACATATGATTTTTAACCTACAAACTATTTTGCTTATAAAATCACATGTGATTTTCGAGAAACAAATATTTCAAGTGTGACTTTAAAATTTATAAATTTTGGCTTTTGAAAATCACATGTGATTTTCCAAAAAAAAAAATTCACGTGTGATTTTAAAATTTATAAATTTTGGTTTTTGAAAATCATATGTGATTTCAATTTTTTACAAAAAAATCACATGTGATTTTGAAAAAAAAAGTTAAGTAAAACATAGCAAAAAAAAAAAAAAAAGTTATTAAGGGGAAAATGTGTGGCTGAAAAGTGGATCCCTGAATCCCTAGCAAATTAAGGATCTCATTTGAACCTCACCCTATATATATATATATATATATATATATATATATATATATATATATATATATATATATATATATATATATATATATATATATTTTGTGGACGTTGTACATACTTTCTTGAGGACTTTGAGAAATTAAGGTCGAAACGAATCATGTAAAACGCATTAAAAAAACACGGTTTGAAGTTTTTCTTTATATTTTTATATTTTAACCAAAATATGATCATATATGCATCTTTTAGCGATATAAACGTTTTACATAGTGTTTTTTGAAAAGAAAAAAGAACATTGCGACATAACATCTAGATATTGTTTTTCGAAAAAGAAAAAAAAAAGTTGTCCAAATGTATAATCAGTTTTAACTTTTAAATGTTAAATAAATTACCAATTGATGTCAAAAATAAAAAAATAAAAAAAAAATTTGAAAAAAAAATAGATCGACAATATAGTAATTACCCCTTTCTAGGTTAACATAAAAAAAAATTAAACAAAGTGTGGTTCTTTTTGTAAATATTTTTGTAGATAGGCATTTTCCATTAATATGTACTTTTGATTAAATCAAACTAAATACTTGCAAAGTTACAACAAGTGGCTATATAAGTGAGTGTAAAGTGTAAACTACGAGCCTATAAGAGCATGAGAAATGATAATGAGAGTTGTGGATGATTGTGAGATTTTTTGCTGACGTGACATGCATAATGAGAGTTGTGAATATTTTTTGTGGAGTGATAATGAAAGTTGTAGGAAGACCCCCATTTTTTTTTTAAACATTTAAATAAAATAGATATAAGATTTTATTAAAATAAAAACTAATAACATTTATTTAAATAGAAACTAGTACATAAAATTAAAATAAAAAATAATAAAAATTATTAAAACTAAAATAATACTAAAAGCTAAATCATCCCATATTTCTCCCGAATGCGCATTTTTTCGCTCTCGATCCACTCCGCTTCTCGTTGTGGCATCCCCTCCGTGTTCGTTTGAAAAAACAACATATCATCTTTTCTTTTCACTTGCATAAGCCGAATCTTTTTGGACTTCAAGTGTTTCTTTTTTCGTTTTTGTGACATCTTTTTTTATTTGGTAAGTTGTTTGAATTGTGAAGCAATCGTTCCACACAACGCCGACGATGAAGATTGAGCCTTTTCAGATGATTCTTTTCTTTTATTTCCTCTTTGTGTTCTGCGTGGTCGTTCATTTCGATCATCCGCGAAAATATCGTCGGATATATCAACGTCTTCAAGGTTGACGGTCGTAACTGGAGTTTCTATTTAAAGCACGCTACTTGCTATGTTCTCTCCAAATTTCCCATACTTCCGCATGCCTAAAAGGCAGACCCTCTGTATCAAGGTACATATCATGTGCCCCCTCTAAAACCTTTGCATCGTCTTGCCCGCTACTCCGAAGTCGTAAAGCCTCCGCATAGTGCCCAATAAAGTTCTTTACTGCGGCACTATCGCCGTGAACTTACTCGACTCCTTGTTTCTCTCCACCAAACCTAGCCCCCGAGCTTTGTTCGTTGTAACCCGGCACAATTCGTCTCCAAAATCGTCTCGGTTGGTTGTTTGCGATGTTGGCATCTTCCGAAATGTGACACCACATCTTCGCCAAAAGTACTTCCTCGGCCGTGCTCCATAGCACATTTTTACACATCTTTTTTTCTTTTTTTGCTTAGATGTTCTAGGTCGTTGCGTTTCTTCGATAACTTATTGAGTTTCTTGCACAACTTTTTGCGTTTCTTGAAGCATTTGTGATTGTTGAGGTGGAAATTGTGATTGTTGTGGTAGAAATTGTGATTGGTGTGGTAGAAATTTTGATTATTGTGGTAGAAATTGTGATTGTTGTTGTATAATTTGTTGTTGTCGTTGTTGTTGCAACAATAGTTGTTGGTGCATAAAAAATTGGGGGTTGAAACACATCGGTTGGGGTTGTTGTTGTGAAGTTTGTTGTGAAAAAAAGTTGTTTAAAATTTGTTGTTGTTGGTTAAAATTTGGTATTTGGGGTGATAACAATGGGTTTGCTTGATTATGGTAGTTTGCGAAACCGGAATTGGGGATAGTTTGTGATTGTGGCGTCGAATGTGTGTTTGCGTTTGTTGGGTGAGCGTTTGAAGACGATGATGACATTTTTACGATTTTAAGATTATCGATGAAATGTATATAAAGATAAAATGAGATTGAGAAATGGTGTGATTTTTTGGTTAAGTTATTTTTGTATTTATAGGTGAAATCCGTTAGAAAAAAAAAATGAATTTTTTTTTTTTAAATTTTACCGTTGAAAAAGAAAAAAAAAAAAAAAACTCTTCAACGGCCCGTGAACCGCACAACGAACCCGACAACAAGCCCCCACAACGAGTGGGGGCGGAGTGATAACGAGGAGATCCGCTCGTTGTGGCTCCACAACGACGCCCTCAACGAGCAAACTCCGTGTGCTCTAAGAAACAATATGTACACATCAATATAAAAGTGTTTGTACTTTTGTAATCAATATGCATTACACACAACAGACTCCCGTAACAGGTAACAAGGTCCGAAGACCGTTGAACGACATTAAAGAAAACTTTTAAATATTTGCATACTGAGAACTAGATAGCACGTTGAGCACATGGACTTGATTTCATTGCAAAACTCAACAATAACTATAATGTTTGTGCCGTTATTGTGAAAGCATTGTGATGTCTAAGTGAAACTTCTTCTTGCCTTGATACCCGGTTTCATCAAGTCGTTTAATGGTAACTGACTCGTTTTTATGATCTCCCAGTGAAAGGATTCCTTTGTATATGTTTCCATATCCGCCCTTTCCAATCAAGTGTTTCCAGCAGGAGCGGACCATAGCTACGAATACACCGCAACTCGCCAAATGTCATGTTTTTGAAGTAAAAAAAAAGTTCAAAATATTATTATTTTTGTATGTTTATTTATTAAGATCTATAAAAAAAATCAATGTTTCAGATATTCCAAATTCGGTCTTGGATCCGTCACTGGTTTCAGTATGGAATTTTTGGGTACAATCATATGGTTTTCGAGAGGATCTTCCAATTAACTATTTTGGACCAAAGGTGGTGTGATGGCCTGGAATCTCAAATGGAGTATAATTAACGAGTGTTGATAATCACATACATTAGAATTGTGGTTTAAAAAGTATTTGGTTATCAAAACTCATAATTAATTAAAGGATTAGGCTCTCATGTTCAAATGAACATAAAAGGTCGTGTTGACCGATATAAAGCATGATACATGAAATGAGGATCTACAGTATTTATAAAATAACAAGGATACGGTCTTTATTAAAGGATTGTTGTCTGATCAACTTTGTATATGTGGTTGTGTTCTGCCCATGAAAGGATTCCTTTGTAGACTTTTCCATATCCACCCTTTCCAATAAAGTTTGTTTCGTTGAAGTTTTCGGTACAATCATTGATGGTTTGGAATGGGATTTTGAGGTGGTTTAGATGCTGCATATGGGACATAATACAGACCAATTTGGATTGAAACGAGTTCGGATCAGAACAAACCAAGATGGTAAAGTGGTTGTGAATCTGAGAACCAAGGGGTTGTTCCAGGGAAGGTTATCTCGCACATTTATAAAATATTAAAGCCAATAATAGGTAGCTGTCAAAGAGAGTATAGTCATTTATTAACGTTTTCTAGTTGTCCTACTTGTCTATTTATTTTTTTATTTCTTTTATAAAAAATAAGAAAAAAAATGATCTTTAACATCTTGAATCTTGATCACATGGTGTACTAACAGAAAAAGTCAAAGGGAGATGAGCTTGAAACTAGCATTATGTCTAATATAGAAGATCCAAGGGCACAACCGCACAAGGGAGGGGATTACATAAATTACATAGAGATTGTTATGTTTTTTATTTTAAAAACTGTATTTGAACGTTTATATCATAACATGAGATATATATATTTTGTTGACGTTGTACATACCTTTTTGAGGATTTTGAGAAATTAAGGTCGAAATGAATCAACTAAAACGTTTTAAAAAAACATGTTTTAAAGTTTTTAGATATATTTTTATATTTTAACCAAAATATGATCATATATACACCTTGTTGCGATATAAACGTCTTACATAGTGTTTTTTGAAAAGAAAAAAGAACATTATGGCATAACATCAAGATATTTTTCGAGAAAGGAAAAGAAAAAGGGTTGTCCAAATGTATGATCAGTTTTAACTTTTAAATGTCAAATAAATTACCAATTGATGTCGAAAATGAAAAAAAAATAAAATAGATCAACAATATAGTAATTACCCCTTTCCAGGTTAAGATAAAATAAAAATTAAACAAAGTGTGGTTCTTTTTGTAAAGATTTTTGTAGATAGGCATTTTTATTAATCGGTACTTTTGATTAAAACAAACTAAATACTTGCAAAGTTACAACAAGTGGCTAAATAAGTGAGTGTAAAGTGTAAACTACAAAGCTTATATGTGACAACCTTAAATTTTAAGGTACTAATTCCGAGTTTAACATTCTTTATTATTCGTTATTTCATTTTGACCCATTTTACTATTTCGATGTTTCGACTTTATTACATTTGCGTTTGTGTCGGATCACATATATTAACCTTTGTTTAAGTCCTTTGTGACTAAAACGGTTATTTAACTAAGTGCTTAGCAATCTTAAGTATTCTCATAGGTTAATATTGGTATTTTAAAGCCTTCGTCTTTCCGAGAAAATTAACGTTTAAAATGTTACAAAATCTACCCTCAAACTAAAAATCTATTACAAGGTTAGTCCTTTAACGGAAACTAACGAAATCTGTTACAAATTCAGTCCTTTTAACGGACAACTTAACTGGGCAGTTTGGGGCCCCAAATGCGGCGCATAAGAGGTCTTATGCGGCGCATTTGGCCTGTAGACAGGTCTGGACAAAAACGCTTTTTAGCCTTCCTTGAGATCCCAACTCACATGCAATCACGTGGTTTCTGCCCAAAACCTTCCCAAATTGGTGTGGGATGAGTGAATTGTGGATCCTTGACCAATTCAACTCATCTCTCATTCCAATTTTGATCCTTAAACTAAATTCAACCCATTTGGGTAAAACTTTGTGTCTCTCTCTAGAACTCAAATTCCCTCTAAATTCCTTTCAATTCCAGGAACTTTTAGAGAGACAAATAACATTCCAAAGTGATAATTGAGTAGAGGAAGACCATTAGAAGACTTCCTTTGAATTCATACATCTTAAGGTAAGTGTGCTTCTCCGAAAAACCCGTTTGACTTACTTAAATTTTCTTCTTTAACTCAAAGAACATACTAACCTTACTCTTATGTTCTTGCAAGGAGTTTTCTCATTCAAGAGTTCATTTCCGGTCTATTCTTGGATCCGGAAGACTTCCCATCCTTGGAGAAATCGGTAAGTAAAATCTTTGTAAGCATTTTCTTCCATTATTTTCTCCTTGAAAATCCATTCTAACATATTATTATGTTTGTTGTTTGGAGTTTTCCTTCACCACACTTTCTTTCGAAACTTCTCCGGTTTATTCGTGGCTTTTGAAGAATTCCATCTTGGTGAAATTGGTAAGAAAATTTCCTCTTAAACGTTTCCCTCATTTTTCTCTTTAGAAGGTCCATATTCCAACGTGTTTTCCTTTTTCTTCTCATTTGGAGCTTGTTATCCTCCACATTCACTTTGAAGTCTTTTCCGGCAAGAACCTCGAGTTTTCTTTGCCATTTCAAAGACTTTCCGGTAAAATTACATTTTTACCCTTCTTTACGTTTTTCTTTTAATTCTTCATTTTCTCACCTAAACTATCATAAAAACTTGTTAATATGGTTAAAATGACTAATATGACTAAACATCTAAAAGTTACTATAAAACTTAATACGTTTACCATGTTAATAGGATATTAGAAAACTTAACCGAAAACGTTATGATTAACATATATAAAACCGGATAATGACATATAGGTCTATTAGTAAATTCTTTATCGAAAATGTTCCAACACTTTCTTGAATATTAGTGGACTCGTAAAATCTAAGTATTTTATATCTATTACATATTATAAACGAACTTCACGAAAAATAACTAAAATCTTATAAAATCTTGTAAAATAAGTATATATATAAATATGTACATTTTATATAAATTACTTATGAGTTATTTGACTAAATGACTCTAAATAACAATCTGTAACTATTCGCTTAAAACTTGAACTAACTAACCGACACTAAAACGACTTAAACAATTTTTATCAAAAACTGAAAAACTGACATTCTGATCTCTAAATGCGCCGCATAGGAACCCCTATGCGCCGCATTCTAGTGATTTCAGCAACTGTTTCATCGTTTTGCGTATTTTGACGATTTTAAGCATTAGTAAACCTACTTTTAGTATACGTAAAGTATTATACACTGATGAACATATGTTTTGGACTCAAAACATAAAACGCAATCTTAAATGACATATTACTTACTATTATATATATTAAAAACGTTCGTTTTATCAAGAAATCGTTTATCTTTCCGAAAACGATCAAATCCTCGATTTTAAACCTAGTCTTTTGTACAAACTTATGAAACTGATTTCCTATCATATTTTACTCAAATATTAAATTATATCTTTAAAAATATTCAAATTGGTCAAAGGTTGACTTTTGTTGACTTTGACTTTCTTTCAAAAACGGTTGACTTTCGTTGACTTTGACCAAGTCAACTATCTTTGATATTGACTTTGGTTGACGTTGACTTTAGTTGACTTTGATTTAATGTTTGTCAATATCTGATCAGCAGGTCAGGACGGCGCACATAAGCATGTGTGCGTCGTCCTGGCCACTTTTCCTGCCCAGTTAGTTGGTCCGTTAAAAGGACTGAATTTGTAACTGATTCCGTTAGATCCCGTTAAAGGACTAACCTTGTAACAGATTTTTATTTTGAGGGTAAAATTTGTAATATTTCAAACGTTAATTTTTCTTGAAAAGACGAAGGCTTTAAAATACCAATATTAACCTACGAGAATACTTAATATTGCTAGGCACTTAGTTAAATAAACGTTTTAGTCACAAAGGACTTAAACAAAGGTTAATATATGTGATCCGACACAAAAGCAAATGTAATAAATCGAAATATCGAAAAATAAAATGGGTCAAAATGAAATAATGATAAATAAAGAAAGTTAAACTCGGAATTAGTCCTTCAAAATTTGCGGTTGTCACACAACTTGTGCAAACTGCATCGAGCTAGAGGCCCAACTCGATGTGTGGCGAAAGAGTGTTGTGTTGATAGACGATGAAATCAATAAACTAAGATCTTCAAATAATTGCCTAACAAAAGAAATTCAAAGTTTTCAAAAATTTAAACAAGAGAAACTAATTGAAATTTCTGACCTAGAAATCTTAGTTAGACGTCACATAACCACCATCAAGGAACTTTCAGATGCTTTTGCAGCACAAAAACTAATTGTTACGGAAAAACAGTGTGAAGTTGACAATCTCAACGCAAAATTAGATGTTGTAGCAAATTCTAAAGCAATCTTGAGTCAATTAATTGAATCTCAAAGGTCAGATACCAAAGACAAATTGGGATTGGGGTAAAGTAACATGCCTCCTCCTAAGCATTTTACCCCGACTCCGATAGTCAGTTTGTCCGACGAGATCTCACCATCGTCCTCGATGACTGACGAACCCGTAGTAGTTGAAACAGAAGTACGCAGTCAGTAAGGAAGTACTTCTAAAGCCTCCCAAGAGTCCAAAGTACTTAAGCTTACCGACCCAAGTGACTTGGATATTACCGAGTCACAAAAAGACCTTGTCGACAAAATCTTTGATCGTCTTGAAAAACGTATTTTGAAAACTATTGATAAAAACTTTGAAAAATTACAAGAACGTGAAAAGAAAAAGTCTTTGAAAGCAAACAAGTTTGAGTCCGAGTCAAAGGGGAAAGAAGAGGTCACTGTTAAAAACAAACCAGTTTTTTCAACTCAAACCCCGATGACCAAGATTTTTACCAAGGGTCAAAACTCAAACGATAAATCTAAAGTTTTTCCACCTAAAATCTTGCAAGCTGACACATCTAAAGCAGCCTCACTCCGAAATAAAAAATCATGAGAAGCATCACACTTCTCCAACTCAAAAGGTCAATTCAAATGACCCGAGAACTTGTTACTATTGTCGGTGTGAAGGACACATAGCTAAGGTGTGTCCTCGTTTAAGAGAAATCATTTTGAAACGAAAAGTAAACAAACAGTCTCAAAATGATAAACAATCTGAAACTGTTAAACGAGTTCCCCAAAGGAAGAATCAACCAAACAAACCAAAGGTTGATTCTCCTTCAGTCAAAGTCAAGACCGGCCCAAAACCAAAATTGACTAAGACTGTTAAAGATGATAAAGAGTCGCCCGAACATCAGGATGACACATCAACCACTATTGATTATCAGAAAGATCATAAATTGGTTGATGTGATCATTGCCGATGAAAGTGGGAGACCCAAGTCAATTAAGGCTTGGGTCCCCGTTACAAACTAACCTTTCTTCCAAGATGTGCAGGAACGACCAAAGTGAAATGTAGATAATATGTAGTTTGTCAACAGTGGTTGTTCAGGGCACACGACGGGCAAGATCTCCCTTCTTACGGGTTTCTAACCTATGGACGGGGAAATCGTTGTCTTCGCTGGAGATAAGGGTAGTACAATTACGGGTGAAGGAATAATCTCGAACGGAAGTGTCTGTTTTGAGAAAGTTAACATCTGCTTAGCAGTGTAAAGGAATATGGAGGATCACGTGAGCCTACATACGATCAACATATCATATGCCTTCATCGTTATGACGAAAAACACGGGTTTTTCATCTCTTCAATGAGTGTAAAGGGTCGGAAAACAGGTACTATCTCTACGTTGAGTGTAAAGGTTTGAAAATTAAGTCTTCTTACCTAATTTGGTAAGTTTAAAGCGTTTAGACTTCACAACATATCACAGTTGCGAACTCGAACAAAACCCGTTTTGCTTAAATGCAAAACTCTTTTAGAATAGAGTCTAAAGAATTTTCAACAACTTAATTGAGTTTAAAGCACTTTGATCTCAATTTCTGTTTAAAGCGTCCAAAATGATAATTCCTAACTCTTTGTACATGACTTCGAAACCTTTCTTTTTAAGTTTTTAGGATTTGTATAAGTAAGTTAAAAAAAAAAAAAAAAAAAAAACACATAAAAAGAGGGGGAGAAAGTTTGTAAAAACCTTAGGACATGATAGTACATCGCTGATTTAAGTAGTCAAAAAATACAAGTCATAAGTTTTTGTTCGATGTATTAGTAGGTACGACTAATATCATCTATACAATTTTCCGAAACTGTTTATCATGGGTCATACGGTTTCTTCTGTTCATCTTAGTGATAAGTCGAGTTCTTTCGGTTGGAATTTGTCACCAATAGGAATATATATATATATATATATATATATATATATATATATATATGGGGGAAGTGAATATGGGGCTGTTACACATGTAAGCTTACATGCGAAACTCATTAAAAACTATGTCGTTTTGTGGTTTAAATACTTTTCAACGCTTGATTTGTCCTATATTCATCAGGGGAGAGGTGATCCCCAAAATGCAGGGGGTCATTGTGTGACATTCGCGAATTTCTAGGTATATTTCTATCGACCCGTATTCGTTTTATTTATTTATGTTTGTGTTTTGACCCTATTGTATCCCTTTTTATGTTTTATCGTATTCGTATTTTATGAGTATCGTATTAGTAATTTCCGTATTTTATGAGTATCGTATTTGTATTTTATGTGATTCGAATCGTTATGTCGGGAACGTGTAGTTCTAAGTGCCTTTAGTATAAGTCTAGTATGCTCTTATGATAAGTTTAGGGGTTTTATGCCTTATTTATACGATTAAGATTAACGTTTAAAAAGTATTTCAATTTTAGTCCTTTCGGAAATTTATTACGAAACTAGTCCTATGGGAGAAATTCTATTACAATTTTAGTCCCTTCAAGATTTTTATTACAAAAATGGTCCTAAATGGATCCACCCACTATTTTTGTCTTATCTAGACCAGAAATTTTGTCTCATTCACATCATCACCTACCATTCACCATCTCTCTCTCTCTCTCTCTCTAAAAACACATACAAACACCCTATCTTCTCTCTAAATTTCCCGGAGATCCGACCGTTGAAATCCAAATCCGAGGCTAGATTATTGTTCACCGTTATCATCTTCATCTATCCTCCAATTTTCGTTACGATCGGGTAAGTATTTCTCGGATTTAGTTTTAAACTTTGTTATTTTGATTCAAACCCGAAAATACCACTTTTCACCGTCAAAACTCGAATTTTATTTAAGATTATTATACCTAAACACATTCTGGACATAAGGTTTCATTTATGGATCATTTAGACACCTAAAACACTCAGAAATCGAATCCCGAATGTAATTTTTCGTAAAAACCCAGTTACGTCACGTAACTGTGTTACGTGCACGTAACTGAGCAAGTAACTGATTTCAACATCACGTAAGTATCTCCTAATCACGTAATTAGACAATTACGTGACTCACCATTCACGTAACTATGGTTCTAATCACGTAACTAGTCCCTAAGTTCCGTAATTGTTCACGTAACTGAGCACGTAACTAAGACCACTGGTCTTAGTCACGTAACTGATCACGTAACTAAGACCATTGGTCTTAGTCACGTAACTAGCTTGCTGATTTTCCGAAACGTTTGTAATCCTGTTAAATCGATGTTCCTTTTGGTCATTTTAAAACCCGTATACAACGTTAATCGTTAAGGCATATCCCACTAGACTTAGAGATACTTAGACATGTTTATTTACGTGATGTTTAGGGCACTTAGACGTGGGAGCTTGACGGTATTATAGTATTTCCCGACATATTGTGATCTGGATTGCTTTGCTATTCTGTGAGTTATTCGTTGCCCTTTTTACTCTTTTTACACTTTTTGGGCATGATTAGCGTTGTATAAAGGTATTTTATGTATATGAATTATGGTATGTATTATGGATATGAATGCTTTAGATGGTCTTACCCAAACTTGTACCGCCTTTGTGGTAGTATGAGGCCCCGTATACACACCTGTTAGCTTTTAGCCGCCGGTTCGTATATATAGCGCTATATGGGTCTAACAAACCCTCATTTCTAACACGATGGATGATGGATGCGCCCTGTCCGTGTTAGTAATGTTATGACCGATGATTTTCGAGGACAACCTAGCTTAAGACACTAGGTGGGGTTAGTTGCCAGTATTGTTATGGTTCAGGTGTATCGTATGTTCCTAAAGCTATTATCTATCCAGTATGTATGTACGTATGATTCAATTATGTTATTTTTATGAAATGATTATGGTATTTTTAGGGTATATGTATGAGTATTTTATCGAAAGGTTTTGTATACTTCATGTATATTTTGAAACATCATTTTCAAATGACTTATCTTCAAATCATAACACTTTTGGGTCAAAACGTATTGAAACCTTTATTCTAATATGATTTTATTAACTATTGCGAATAATTCACCAACTTTATGTTGACGTCGTATTTTAACGCTTTTCAGGGATTTGAGGTTACACTATTTGATGCTATGCTTTGTTGGCTACGTGGATCTTTTGCATGGAATTTGTTTTGCTATTGTAATTCCTTAGTATCCCAAACGTTGTAGCCGTATTTTGATATATTTCGGATGATTGTAATAAGTATTCTATTTTCAAACTCTTTATCTATGTTGATGATGTATGGCTTACTTATGTTTATGTAACCTTTGAATCTCTGATACCGTATACACTGTACACCTCGGTTCCGCCATTTTTTGCGGGGTGTGACACATTGTTTATTATGAATAAGTTATAAAAAGTGACTTCGATAGATGCCCAGTGATGACAAAAAAACTTATATTTTTAAAAGACACGATTAATGAAGAAAAAGATATGAATAGATAAAAATTTATAAAGTTAGTTTAATAAATATGATTAAAATTATATAGATTTGAAGAATTTTTAACAAAACGACATATTTTTTGATGAGTTTTGCATTTAAGCTTACATGTGTAACAGCACCATATTCACTTTTCATATATATATATATATATATATATATATATATATATATATATATATATATATATATATATATTTGAGTGTATAAAAAATGAGAGTGTTATAATAAATAAATAAATAAATAAATAACATAATTCAAAAATACCTTGAGGAGCTTCAGTGGAATTATAAGGTTGCGAAATCATAATTTCTGGAAGTAAGTATAAATGTTGAGGAGTTATAAATATATATAAATCTAAATAATACTCAAAAATACATTGAGGAGCTTCAGTGGAATTATAAGGTTGTGAAATCATAATTTTCGGAAGTAAGTATAAAGGTTGACGAGTCTAAATAAATGAACTAGTAAATAAAATCCGCATAAGTGCTCAATATTCAATACTATACGTATGCATTTTATTTATTTAGTTTAGTTATACACTTAGGAATAAGGTGACTTTTTCCTAAATACTGAAAGTTCGATGACACTTTGAGGGGAGTTCAGATTTAGCAAAGTGTAAATATAAGTGGGATTCCGTATAAACAGTTGTAAATAAATAATCGGAAGATTGCTTCCATGATTTCGATGTTGTACTTAAGAGGACAAACATACTAATAATCGGCTGATTCTTATGATTCAACTTCAGGTGATATGATCCTAAAAGAAAACAAATTCGTACCCAAAAAGATTTATCTTTGTAGGTTGTTAAGTAGTGTATAGATAAAATTAATCAATAGAATTTTATTTATATGTTTTATTTTCTTCGTCGTCGCGTATCAAATAAGAGTATAAGATTTTATCTCGTGTTTTCTAAAAAACGAAAAGATTTTATCAGTTTAAAGGACGAAACACGTGTTTGGAAAGTTTTTGTCTCTGTAAGACAGGTTTATAGAGTTTAAAAATTGGACTTCGAAGAGTTGAGCACTTCTGGGAAGTCAAAGACTCGAAGCTGATCTTCATGAAGCCGCGTTGCTTGATGATGAAGACTGGCTGCAAGCGAGATTCAAGAAACAACTCTCGATCTCACGACATCAAATCTTCGTTGAAGTTTAGCAAAAGAAATACAAGCTAAAAGAAATACAAGCTACATCCAAGGGGGAGTTTGTTGGAGCATAAATGCTTATGTCTGTAGTTTGTATTTAACTTAGAACGTGTCGTGTAGTATGGATGTATTTAGATCGAGTTGTAAAGTCTAGGCGTGTCTATATAACAGTTACACTACATAACATCAGTTACGCTCAGTTACAGTAAGCGTAACTATCAGTTACACTAAGCATAACTAACAGTTACACTAAGCGTAACTAACAGTTACGCTGCGTAACTATCAGTTACGCAGCGTAACTATCAGTTACGCAGCGTAACTATCAGTTACGCAGCGTAACTATCAGTTACGTAGCGTAACTGTTGGTCAAGTAGCGTAACTGTTGGTCAAACCTATAAATAGCAGCCTAAAACCAAGAAACAGATTAGCTTTTCTAGAGAGAGAAAGAGGATTTCGGTTCTAGAGAGAGAAACACTTCCGAGAGGTCTAAAGTCGTTCTAATCAATTGAATTTGATATTATTCGTAGTGTTTAACATTACGTTAGTTTTAATAATATCAATCTTTGGTTAAATCGTGAGTTTTACCGCTTTATATTCTCTATTTATTCATTCCGCACTTAAATAGAGTTAGAGTCCAAATCGAGGTTCGGAAAAGGCGACCAACAGAACTTTTTTACAACAATCAAAGCTTATGCTATATTTGCAAACATAAGAATATGTTCAAGTTTTCCATGGCCTTTACTCGTGTAAAAATTGGAAGGCTGGATTTTCCATAAGTTCTACTGCGGGTTTCACGTCTGTGAAATCTTTTACTTGCAGAGAACTCGAGAGATCGTCGACGGAGAAAGGAATGCTGCATTCAGAAACATGGATTGTTAATTCATTTATGTATGTGTATTAAGATTGTGATCACAAAAAAATCTCTAATGCCTACAATCCCTAATAGACTTATTCGAAAGTTTTGATTACTGTTTTTGTAAACACAATTAACACATTATAATTACGAGTATAGATATTTTTGAAGAAATGACACGTTTGACCCAGTATCCAACCCGCCTCTCTAGACACCTCCAATCCAAAATTACCTAGAATTATCATCAAGTAAAAACGAACTGCTTGCAGCATTGTTGGAGTCTTCTGTCATTACTACCCTCATGCTTGA
>CAJVGC010000508.1:2517372-2557162 GCA_910822075.1 Senecio squalidus
CGAATTGGATGGGTCAAAAGGGTCGAGCATGTATGCGGTTCTAGGGGCAATGCCCTAGCAGGTCCAAGGGGTAGAGCGTCAGGTTGCCGCAGATCAGGAGGCTATGTTCGAAAAATAACATAACACATGTAATAAGAGCATCAACAGTCTCCTGCAAAAACATATTTATTAGAACATGCAATAGCACCATAAAGAAAGAATAAAAGGAGGGATATCATACAAGTTGACCATCAAATAATGCATTTTTAGCCTTGTTGTCAAACTCAATCGCCGAATTCCTCAAGTCATATGTTTTTAAAGCCTGAAAAAATATCCCCTCCAACATGGTTACTGATAATCGAAAATCCCACCATTGGCATTAAAAAGTTTAAATGTTCATAATAAATTAATACCGTTCATCTTTCCATTTTTATTTGTCTCAAAATTAATCTCTTTATTTTAATATAGATAGTTAAAATATGTTAACTTCAATTTTACCTTTAAAATGTTTTAATTTTTCAAAATCTAGAATTAACTGATTCTTTTAATGTACGGACAATGTAATTTTAATTTATGGATAATGTAATAGATAAATTTTTCATTAATTACAATTATATTATTTCAACTGTTTTTAATTACCCGACATTCTTTATTAGAACATACAATAGCACCATAAATAAAGAATAAAAGGAGGGATAGCATACAAGTTGACCATCAAATAATGAATTTTTAGCCTTGTTGTCAAACTCAATCGCCAAATTCCTCAAGTCATATGTTTGTAAATCCTGCAAAAATATCTCCTCCAACATGGTTATTGATAATCGAAAATCCCACCATTGACATTAAAAAGTTTAAAAGTTCATAATAGATTAATACTGTTCATCTTTCCATTTTTATTTGTCTCAAAATTAATATCCTTATTTTAATATAGATAGTTAAAATAAGTTAATTTCAATTTTCCCTTTAAAATGTTTTAATTTTTCAAAGTCTAGAATTAACTGATTTTTTTAATGTATGGACAATGTAATTTTAATTTATCGACAATATAATAGATAAATATTTCATTAATTACACTTTTATTATTTCAACTGTTTTTTAATTACGAGATATTCTTTTTTAGAACGGAGGAAGCATATTTTTTTTTTTTTTCATTTTCACATTTTAAAATGTTACAATTTAGATTTTATTTTCATTTTCACATTTTAAAGTGTTACAATTTAGATTTTATTTCTCAAGCCACATTTGTGTCTTCAAAAGTGTTAAAAATCTAAGGTATATTGTGCCAACCAAGATAAAGGTATTATGGTAATTTCACTTTGGATAGCTCTTTCATTCATGAGATTAGATTAAGATGTATTTATGGCTACTTCATATAATGAGCTCTATGGTTTAGCCTATATTTCTATCAAAGGTAACTCTAAGTTATATATTCAATTCTTGTACATCATTAACAACACAATCTAATCGATCACTATACATATTTTTCCGGCCACAATTCCGACTATATTTACTTTTTTGAATCTATCACCTTCGGATGGACACCTTACAAAAGTAGATCAAAGGCCCTGTTGCAATTTCAAATTTTCGCAGCAGCAAACAGACTGTCGCTGCCTTCAGCAGCCGAAAACCTAGAAAAAATATTGAATTCATCATGACATTACTCATGGTCTTTACAACACCCGCGAAAACTTCTCACAATTCTCATAATTTTGCTTTCACCTTAACGCACACCAATTAAGGTTGTTCGAAGGCAATGATCATGTGACATCCCGCCATTTTGAGGTATTTAAACGTTACCGTTATCTTTTATTTTATTCGCAATTGTTTTTGACCCTGTTATTTCATCTTGATTTGATTTACGCTTTATTTATGTGTCGGGTTTTACGTTATTTGGTTGCTTCGTCCTTCGTGACGGAAGCGTTATAGTTACCTAAGTGCCTATTAGTTAGTATTCTCGTGTTTTAAGTTAGGGTGTTTATGCCGTAATCGTTGGTTAAAATTAATATTATAAAAATCTATTACAAAGTTAGTCCTCTAACTAAATCTTTTACAAATTTAGTCCTTTAACGGGAACTAACGAAATCTGTTACAAAATCAGTCCTTTAACGGAGACTTAACGGAAGGGTCTGGTCAGGAGAGGACTGCGTCGCACTCCACACTTACTGCGACGCAGTAAACTGTCTGGCAGACCAAACCAAATCAACTTTTTCACCTTTCTTGGAAATTCCACACCACCCATCCTTTAACCACATGATTATGTATGGAAAACTGCCCAAAACTGGATATTAGATCTAGTATTGGTTCTCTAACCACTTTACAACCTTATCATATCACTTTTCCCATTTCTCTTTCACTTTTACCACTAACCTTCTCTCAAACACTCTCTATTTCCTCTCAAATTTCCAGAAACTTTGAAGGTGAAATACCATTTTGAAGAAGATTTCCAAGCTAGAAGTTCACACAAACATCTCCTACCACTTTCCTTTGCAATTCCTAACTTTTCGGTTAGTTTTCATATGTAAATTCTTCAGTTTTCCTCCCTTTCCTTTCACTTTTGTTAGAGATTTCTAACTCCCCTTCTTGTCATTTGTAATACAAGGTTATTCTTCCAATTCCGTCACCTTTTTCCTTAGAGTTTTTGTTACCACCTCGAAGAATACATATTCTTGGGTTTTTGGTAAGTAAAGTCTCTATAACTATCCCTACTTCATTTCCTTTTCGTGAACTCAACTAATGGTGAATATTTGTGTGTTGGAGCCGATTCTCACCACCACCACCTTTGGGAGCTCACTAGACGGATCGTGTTCTTGATTTCTTGCGGTTTGTAGATCTTTGCGGGTGACGACGGCACTTCCTGATATCGCTCAATTATATGCATATTCTTTCGCGATATTTGTTATATTTTTGTGTAAAAACGTAATGGATAGCCTCGTATTACTTAATTTTGTGTAAAGTTTTTGTTTTAGGTGTTTTAATATGTTTGGGATGAAAAAGGATCAATTCGGGACCAAAATGCAGCTGATAGTAAAACGGATGTATCAGGAGCATACGGACTCGAAAAGACCTCCGGTCAGCGCCAAAACGACCGCAACGAAAAAATCTACAAACTGGGTGCTACTGATCACGAGTTGCGGCGCAAGAGGATCCACTTGCGGCGCATTCTTGGTGCTGGGCAGTTATATTTTGTTTTTGATGGCTAATTAGTGTGGGGAGTGAAGGGTCTTTGGCTTGGTACTTCTTAAGGACGATTTTGGGGACTCATTTGCATCATCTTACATATCTTTACATCAATTTGGAGCCTCATAATCATTCCTAATTCATCACATAATCATTACCTAATCATTGAAGATCATCAATCTTAGTGATTTTTCGGTTAATCTTAGCAGTAATCTCTTGCAAACTTGCGGTTGTTATCATCATCTTAGTATTTTGGAGACTTATTGGAATCATTGTTTTCTTTGGTATTGAACTATCTACCCTTTTATTCTCAATTTAATCATGTCTTATTATTATTATTTGTCTTTAATTTCTATTATGAATGAGTAGTTAGATAATACTTGTTTGGATTGGAACTAGGTTAGATGATTGAAGCTTTTGGGATAATTGTTTTTGGTTGAATGTTTATGTTCGCTTAATCGAAGAACCATTCGGGTTTAAATTCTTAATAGTGTTAGATGACTTATATTCATGATTTGATTAAGAACTTTAGTATCTGAAAAGAGCTTTAGAACTTGATTGATGAATTGAACGAAATAATCAACCGGTCTATAGTTGATTTGAGGTTTAGGATATTCGAAAGGAATCTTAACGAGTAATCCAACATTTAGATTAAAACTTGAATGTTAGTTGTAATCAGATTTATTATCATTATCAAAAATCATTTTATATAAAACGTAAGGTGTTAGTGACAAACACATGTTGTAGGTATTCGAAAGGAATTTATAACAACTTATAGACGTTTTACGAAAAGGTTAATCGGTCTATAATTAATCTAAAATTATTGGTATTCGAAAGGAACTGATAATATAATGATTTGATAAGATGAATTTGATTTTAGCTAAGAAACTATTCGAAAGGAAGTTTTATAAGATTAAGTCGAATATATAAACTTGTTGCTTAATGAATTAGATGTTTAAGGTTTCTACCGTATTCGAAAGGAACGGTGTTTCGTTTTAGATGTCTAAAGTTAGCTCGGTATTCGAAAGGAATCGTGTTATAACATTAGAAGTTAATTCAACCAAACAACCCAAGGTGACAATCGGATAACTAGGAACCAATCCAAACGAGTGTTTTTTCCCATATCTTGATTTATCATAAAACGATACTTGTCACTTTTAGTTAAGTTAGAAAACCCCCACTTTGTTACTTATATCTGTTTCATAAACGACGATTGAAATTTCTGTTCGAACCCGAACTTGCCCAAACTATACTACAAACGAAAGGGTACACTGCCCGGTGTTGTGGTCTAGCGAAAGCAAAAAGGGAAGACTAGATTTCACACATCAAGTTTTTGGCGCCGCTGCCGGGGACTTGATTATTGGAATTTTTATTTGTCGTTTATTGTTTTAAGTATTTGTTTTTATCTATTTTAGTTTTTAGATTTTGTTTTATTTATTTTCAGTTGCTTTTCACGTTTTGGTTTTTGTTTAGTTATGATTTACAGGTTGTAGATATTAGACGATGAACAGGAGATACAACAACTGTTATGGATATTCGGATAAGGGGAATTACCCAGACCCAAGATGTGATTTCGGACATGGTTATAGAGACGATAGAGGACGGGGGAACAACCAATCTTACGAACGAGAATTTTGGTATGAGGAAAATCAAAGGAAGAAAGAAAAAGAGCAAAAGTTGAAGGAGTGGTTTAAAATCTTTGTTGAAATGAAAAAACAGTTTAATGATGGGATTTTTAAATACTTGGAATTGCTAGATCTTCGACTTGAACTTGATCGTCAGGAATTTGATGTCGCAAAACAACGGTTAGAATGGCAGTTCGAGGAGTTGGAAGAAAGAGCAAGGAATCAACAAGAGGAACAAGTAAATGCAATTTCAACACGGTGGGAATATGAGTATTGGGATGAAGAAACTGAAAACAAAGAAGAGCCTGAAGCTGAACCTGAACCCACTGCGCCGCAGTCACATTCACTGCGACGCAGTGATATCTCAGAGCCCGTTTCCGATTTTGATAGTGATTTTGAGTCGGACGAGGAAGTTTGGGAGGACCCGGTAGTTCAAATACATATAGCCACATCCGAATCAGCTACTAGTCCACCGGTTCAAGTTTATGACACGGAAAGTTTTCAACAATTTAAAGAGGAGGAAGCGAAGGAACAACCCGAACCGCCAAAACCGTTTGCAAAAGAAGCTGAATTTTGGGATAAAGTGCATTGGGTAAATAGTTTAGATGAGGAATTGGAAGATTTCCTCGGATTGGATATAGGAATCTCGGAGGGGTCAGTTGTTGGTGACTATGAAGATATTACTTGGGACGGATTAGAAAGAATTTTCGATTCAAATGTCGACTTAAATACCACAAAGAGCGGGGAAATAGGCGATGGTGTAAACAAGGAAGTAGAGTGTTGGGAAACTATCATGGAGGAGATTGAGGAGATCGATGAACTGTTTGAAAATCAACCAACGGGTCAAAAACAGATTTCTACCCAATCAAACCCGAGACCTCCAAACGATCAAGGTGGTGAATCAAACCCGAGACCTTCAAAACCTGATAGTAAAACGGATGTATCGGGAGCATACGGACTCGAAAAGACCTCCGGTCAGCGCCAAAACGACCGCAACGAAAAAATCTACAAAATGGGAGCCTCGGACCCTCGAATGCGGCGCATTCATGGCCCTATGCGGCGCATTCCCACTTCAGGTTGCCCAAATGCGTTTTCCTATTTTTCCGATGCGGGGCATTGAGGTCCCAGGCCCTGAAAATGGCCGAAAAGGTGATTTAGAAGCAGAGAATAAAGTGGGGAATGAACCATTGGTCAAAAATGAAGATGGAAAACCAAAATCATACACAAATACACCAATGGAAGAGGAAAGTTCGAAACGGATATTGGCGGAGCTTATTGGGTCGGAAATGGTGGCGATTGACAACCCGATTAGTGTAAACATCACCTTGGAGGATTTTGAGGAGTTATTTGATTTGGGAACGAAACCGGTTGTCACCAAAGTGGAGAACGAGGTTGAAGCCAAGGAGGAGTTAATGCCCGAGAAAGAAATCGGTAAAGAAAGTGATGGGGAGTTTTGTCTCGAGCTGAAAATCGGTACGAAGCCGAAGTTTAAAGATAACACAGACGAGGAGTACGTGAATTTGGACGACTTCATGGATGAAGAATCGAGTGGGGAAGGGTATGAAAAATATAAGTATGGGGGAGTTGTTGTCTACTATAGACCAAAAGGAGTGGCATGACGCATGGGCGAAAACCCACAATGAGCTCATTGTATCTAACTATGAATTTCTTTATGATGATTTGATTTGTAGGTGTGTTGGGCGGTGTTACATCTTACGGGAGGCAACCCGGGTTTTTCATTTTCTTTCCTTTTCTTTCCTTTTTGTTTTGTTTGCTTATTTAGTTTTTAGTTTTTAATTTCTAGTTTGAAAACGCATTCGGGACAATGCGTTAGATAAGTATGGGGGGGGGGGACGTCGGGAATTTAGCTTATTTTATATTCCCTCCTATATATCTATTACGTTTATTTTTGTCCCATTTGAGTCAAAAAAAAAAAAAAAAAAAAAAAAAAAAAAAAAAAAAAAAAAAAAAAAACGCTTAAATGTAGTTAGGGAAGATGATAGGGGCTTGTATATTTAACTTAATTCCGGTACTTTAACGTGAAATTGTTTAGGAACATCTTTAGTTAATAAAATACTTGTAAATAAGAATTTAGGTTTTCTAGTTTTAGTTCCTTAAGTTTCCCCGAAAAATCAAAAATCTAGATAATCACTATATATCCTTAGTACCGAGCCCTTGTAGTCCTTGCACCCTTTCGGGGGTAGTTGGGGAATCCTAGTATTACTTAAGCCATTGGAGAATTAGAGGCGAAGAAAAGGCCATAGGTCTTTCCCGTCAACAAAATAGAAATTGATCCTCACTATAACGAAGACTCAAATCCCGTTATACCCGTTCACTTCAAAGAAAATTTAAATATATATCTATAATATTTGAAGTGAACAAAAGTGAGAGGAAAAGAAAAAGATGTAGACTAACCAAATAATTCTCAAAAGAAAGAAGTACTCAAACGAAGAAAAATGCTTAGTGATATTTTAAGGGTTCCCCCGAAAGCAAGGCGGTATAGGGGTCGGCCGTAAAGGCTGATCGCTTCGACTTCGGTTGGAGAGTGAGGGAAAGGGGGTGATTATTTAGACATATCATAACTAGGGGATGAATTAGGAGTTTTCATTAGAAAATTGCGGTTTTTGTTTACTTAAGTAATTTAGTAGCTTTAGATGTTTGTAGTCGGTTTTACGATCTAGCAATTTCACGCATATCTTTAATTTCTAACGCCGGAATGTAGTTAAATGTTAAAGCCCGTGATTCCTTAATTTTTCTTAAGTTGCAATTTTAGAGTTAGTTTGAGTCGGATTTGCTTAGGGACAAGCAAATGCTTAAGTATGGGGGGTTTGATATCGCTCAATTATATGCATATTCTTTCGCGATATTTGTTATGTTTTTGTGTAAAAACGTAATGGATAGCCTCGTATTACTTAATTTTGTGTAAAGTTTTTGTTTTAGGTGTTTTAATATGTTTGGGATGAAAAAGGATCAATTCGGGACCAAAATGCAGCTGATAGTAAAACGGATGTATCAGGAGCATACGGACTCGAAAAGACCTCCGGTCAGCGCCAAAACGACCGCAACGAAAAAATCTACAAACTGGGTGCTACTGATCACGAGTTGCGGCGCAAGAGGAGGCGCATTCTTGGTGCTGGGCAGTTATATTTTGTTTTTGATGGCTAATTAGTGTGGGGAGTGAAGGGTCTTTGGCTTGGTACTTCTTAAGGACGATTTTGGGGACTCATTTGCATCATCTTACATATCTTTACATCAATTTGGAGCCTCATAATCATTCCTAATTCATCACATAATCATTACCTAATCATTGAAGATCATCAATCTTAGTGATTTTTCGGTTAATCTTAGCAGTAATCTCTTGCAAACTTGCGGTTGTTATCATCATCTTAGTATTTTGGAGACTTATTGGAATCATTGTTTTCTTTGGTATTGAACTATCTACCCTTTTATTCTCAATTTAATCATGTCTTATTATTATTATTTGTCTTTAATTTCTATTATGAATGAGTAGTTAGATAATACTTGTTTGGATTGGAACTAGGTTAGATGATTGAAGCTTTTGGGATAATTGTTTTTGGTTGAATGTTTATGTTCGCTTAATCGAAGAACCATTCGGGAAATTCTTAATAGTGTTAGATGACTTATATTCATGATTTGATTAAGAACTTTAGTATCTGAAAAGAGCTTTAGAACTTGATTGATGAATTGAACGAAATAATCAACCGGTCTATAGTTGATTTGAGGTTTAGGATATTCGAAAGGAATCTTAACGAGTAATCCAACATTTAGATTAAAACTTGAATGTTAGTTGTAATCAGATTTATTATCATTATCAAAAATCATTTTATATAAAACGTAAGTAAGGTGTTAGTGACAAACACATGTTGTAGGTATTCGAAAGGAATTTATAACAACTTATAGACGTTTTACGAAAAGGTTAATCGGTCTATAATTAATCTAAAATTATTGGTATTCGAAAGGAACTGATAATATAATGATTTGATAAGATGAATTTGATTTTAGCTAAGAAACTATTCGAAAGGAAGTTTTATAAGATTAAGTCGAATATATAAACTTGTTGCTTAATGACTTAGATGTTTAAGGTTTCTACCGTATTGAAAGGAACGGTGTTTCGTTTTAGATGTCTAAAGTTAGCTCGGTATTCGAAAGGAATCGTGTTATAACATTAGAAGTTAATTCAACCAAACAACCCAAGGTGACAATCGGATAACTAGGAACCAATCCAAACGAGTGTTTTTTCCCATATCTTGATTTATCATAAAACGATACTTGTCACTTTTAGTTAAGTTAGAAAACCCCCACTTTGTTACTTATATCTGTTTCATAAACGACGATTGAAATTTCCAATTGAAAGTCCCTGTGTTCGAACCCGAACTTGCCCAAACTATACTACAAACGAAAGGGTACACTGCCCGGTGTTGTGGTCTAGCGAAAGAAAAAAGGGAAGACTAGATTTCACACATCACTTCCCAAGTTTCTCCTTATTTTCCATCTCTTTTTCATTTTCGGTTTAAGCCTAAAAGTCGGTAATAACATATAAAACTATTAAATTGGAGAAAATGTAACTTTGGCCTAATCTACAACATAAAAATGAGTAAAATGTCATTTTGACGATAAGTAACATAATATTATTACACGAACTTGTTTCAATTGTTTCCACCAAGCCTGAGCTCATCCTTGCAATTGAATTGCTACAAGAGGTACACACCTCATTTGGCACATTTTTAAAATCCAAAATTTCCTCAACTTGAGATAACCAATCAAGAAAATCCTCTGGTTTAAGAGAACCATCAAAAGAGGGAATATCTACCTTGAAGCTTCGTTCCCACTGGTCATTGTGACGTTCCTGAACATGTGGGTAATGATCATCGAATGGGTTATCATCCGTAACAGTGACATCATCATGATGATTTTGTGGATCAAGGAATTCATTCAAACGTTCGGTCAATTCATCAACTTAATGCTGCAATTCAGCGTTCAAACGGCGCCAATCATTAATCCCTTGACGTGGAGGCATGATCGGACCGTTCGTCTCTGAATACCAACTAATGTAGCGCGGTGGAAGGATAAACAAGCTAACTAGATAAACTCCGTTGATTCAATCAATGAATACCCATAATGAATCAAAACAATCAATATCCGTTATTCAATAATGAATATCGTATAAAGATCAAACCAAACAATTGATAAAACTATCAAAGAGTTTTGATTATTGATTTCAATGAAAAAAAGATAGTCGTCCTCATTCCTCGTTGTTCAATCACTCAAACATTAAATACCAACCCTAATAAAAGAAACAAAACAACTCCCTAAACTTTAAAAGAAATAAATAAAAGATCCCTTGATAAAGCTGAAACTTCAAAAAATTGGAAAAACCCGTCGAAGCCCGCTGAAGCCCCGATGCGGCGCACCCACTCTCACTGAGTCGCATCCACTGAATTCCTCCAAACTTGATTCCAATCTGATGGCCATTCCCATCTGATGGCCGGCTTCGGCGCAACGCCTTCTGGTGCGTCGCAGTCTTCTGCTGATCCTCCAAACGTTTTACTAGCTTGTCTTCTATACGCACCGCATCACCAATATTATAAATTCATTATTTTTACGTGGTTTCCAAATCACATATTTTTTTTGTAATAACATTTATAAAAGTATTATTTTATTTAGTTTACCACAAAAAAGAATATTAATTAAAACTTACTTGATTGTCCTTGAGTTTCTTAAGATGGAGTACAACCTCACTAATTGGAGGTCGTTTTTCTCTAGTCTTTTGCAACATTGATATGATCTCTAATTCTGTAATCGACAATCTTGTCTAGCTCTCCATTCTTGTAGTAGGTTCGGACCAAGTTATTGAGGAATCGTCTCTCATCTTGGTAGTCGATAACACATACCAACCTTCCACACAAAAGTTCAAATAAAACCACACCAAATGAATACACATCTGATTCTTTTGTTAAAATACCCGTCTTTTGGTATTGTGGGTCCCAATACCCATGTGTACCAGCTGTAGAAATTAAGAATCGGATTTTGTGGAAGAATAATTTTATTTCATCAACTAAAAACGTTTACAATAGAAGCCTATTTATAGGCAATATTGACCTAACAGGCCCAAGCCCACATACGGGCTTGAGCTTACATTGAGTTTGGGCTTCTATTGTCTAACATTTCCCCTCAAGCTAAGTAGTGGGATTTCCAATACTTAACTTGTCAAGACAGTGAGCGAAGATCTTTCCGGTAACGGCCTTTGTAAGGATATCTGCAAGCTGATCTTTCGATGAAACAAACGGAAGCTCGATAATCTCATCTTCAAGTTTTTCTTTGATGAAGTGCCTATCAACTTCAACGTGTTTTGTGCGATCATGTTGAACTGGATTTCCTGATATCTGGATAGCAGCTTTGTTGTCACACATAATCTTGCTGGCTTCTCCTGAGGGATACCCAATTTCTGACAATAGTTTTCGCAGCCACAAGACTTCAGCTAATCCTCGTGCTATTCCTCGGAATTCAGCTTCAGCACTTGAGAGAGCGACAACTTTTTGCTTTTTACTCCTCCATGTAACAAGATTTCCTCCCACTAGAGTAAAATACCCTGATGTAGATCTCCTATTACCTTTGTCGCCTGCCCAGTCATCATCGGTATAAGCATCAATCTTCAGATGCCCATTTGCTTTGAATAGAACACCGTGTCCAGGAGTTCCCTTGAGATACCTGATAATCCGTAGAGCCGCTTCCATGTGATGGACTTGAGGTTGGTGCATGAATTGGCTTATAACCCCCACGACGTATGCAATGTCTGGTCGAGTATGAGCTAAATAAATCAGCTTTCCCACTGTTCTCTGATATCTTTCTTTATCTGCCAGTTCAGCTTCATCTTCCATGAACAATTTTTGGTTGGCTATCATGGGAGTGTCTGCAGGTTTGCAATCTAGCATTCCCGTTTCTGCTAATAAATCAAGAACGTATTTTTGCTGGCAAATGAAGATCCCTAATTTTGATCTTAGAACTTCAATTCCGAGAAAATATTTGAGTCTTCCTAGATCTTTCATTTCAAATTCCTTGAAAAGATTAGCTTTCAATTTTGTCATCTCCTCTGAATCATCCCCTGTAATGATCATGTCATCAACGTAGATTATTAAACATGTTATGAGTTTACCTCTTCGTTTCAAGAAGAGAGTGTGATCGGAATTGCTTTGGTTATAGCCATATTTCTTCATAACTGTGGTAAACCGACCAAACCACGCTCGTGGGGACTGCTTCAAACCATATAGAGATTTCTTTAGTCGGCAAACTTTCTTGGCCTCGAAACTATCATGAATTCCAGGTGGGGCTTCCATGTAGATTTCTTCTTTCAATTCTCCATGTAGGAAGGCATTCTTGACATCGAATTGGTGTAATGGCCAATCCTTGTTTGCTGCAACTGAAAATAGAACTCTAATAGTATCAATCTTGGCTACAGGAGAGAAAGTCTCACAGTAGTCAATCCCGTAAGTTTGAGTATATCCCTTTGCGACTAACCGAGCTTTATACCTTTCGATTGATCCATCAGGTTTATACTTGATAGTGAACACCCACCGACATTTAACGGGCTTCTTTCCTGGAGGCAATTCACATTCTTCCCATGTTTCACTTCTTCTCAGGGCTTCAAGTTCAGTTCCAATTGCTTCTTTCCATTCTTTATACTTGAGTGCTTCTTCAACACTTGTTGGTATTTTTTCAGAACAGATCGCGTTTGCGAAAGACTTGGCTTCCGGAATTAAATTCCTTCTTGCGATATTTGCGACTGGATATCTCGACCCTTTTGAACTTCTTTCAGGTGAGTATCTGTTAGGCGGAATTCCCCTGGTTGATCTAGGTGGAAGATCATACCGAGCTGGTTCAGTCACACTCGGAGTTTCCGTCTCGACCTGTTGTTCATCAGCACATATATCAGAGTTATTTGAAGTATCCGGAGATTCGGAGCCACTTACCTCAGATATCAGTTGAGGAGGATCATTGTTGGTGGGAGTGGTACTGTCTTCCGGTTCTTCAGGACTATCAGTCTCCGGAGTAGATATATCATTAGAAGCATCATTCACAGGTGGCGCCCAACTCATCTATCTTAATGCGTCATATTCTTTTTCCCCCTGACCATGAAGATGGGTTTGGTAAAAGAACTCAGTTTCAAGAAAGTCACAGTTCATTGTTGTGAACATGTGACGCCGACTTGGGCTGTAACACCGATACCCGTGTTGATTGATACCATACCCTAGAAACATACATTTCTCTGCACAAGGATCAAGTTTTGAACGCTCTATTTTTGGTATATGGACAAAAACAGAACATCCAAACACTCGAGGTTCAAGAGTTAGAGTTGAAGGCAATTTATGGAAGGTTGACAGTATTTGGAGAGGAGTTTTGAGGGCTAAAGCCCGGGTTGGAAGACGATTAGCCAGATACGTAGCAGTGACAACTGCTTCTGGCCAAAACGACTTTGGTACCTGGGATTCGAGCATTAGAGCACGAGTAATTTCTAACAGGAATCGATTTTTGCGTTCTGAAACCCCATTTTGTTCAGGGGTGTGAGCACACGAGGTTTGATGAATGATACCCCGCTCTTGACAAAAGATTTTCATGGAAGTATTACAGAATTCTCCCCATTATCGGATCGGAGAATCTGTATGTCCTGTTTGAATTGAGTTTTGACCATGTTACAAAACGATGTGAACTTAGTAAACACTTCAGACTTAGTTTTTAAAAGATAAGTCCATGTCATACGAGTACAATCATCAATAAATAACAGGAAATAACGAAAATTTTGTCCCCCTACAATTTTTGCAGGACCCCAAACATCAGAATGAATTAACGAAAAAGGAAAATTAACTCGAGTATCATTAGGTTTAAATGTTTGTCTATGACTCTAGCCAAAATACAAGTATCACAATGAAAAGTTTTATTATTAGGAAATAAATTCGGAAATAATTGTCTCAAATAACCAGTAGATGGATGGCCTAATCTTCGGTGCCATAACCAAGCTTTCCTATCGTTGGACCCATGAGTAAGTAGAACAGAACCATGTTGCGTAACTTCATCAAAGTAGTAGAGGCCTTGTCTTTCAGTACCACACCCAATGATCTTCCCCGTTCTGATATCCTGCAAAAGGCAAAAAGTGGGGTGCATTAATACCACACAGTTTAATTCTTTCGTAACATGACTGACGGATAATAGCTTGTGTGATAGTGATGGTACATAAAGACATCTAGAGAGTCGTAATGATTTTGAAATTTCAATGGTTCCCCCTCCTTTGACTGGGAGAGTTTCCTCATTTGCTGTGTGAATTCTTGTTTTATCAACTCCAGATTTAGACGTGATATCAGTGATATCAAACGTCATTGTATCGGTGGCACCACAATCAAAGATCCAAGAAGTACACTTAGAATCTTTGGTTGCAACATGAGCTTTACCACATTTTTCCTTTTTCAAATCGTACTCATTTAACTTATCGAGTAAATTTTTATTAAAGCTTTTTGGATTTAAAAAGGATTCATTACCCGGAGGGTTTGGTATAGAACAACCAAACCCTATACCTGGTTCTGGTGCGCCATCGGTAATCGTCTCTCCTCCGCCTCTAGTTGCACTGCTTCCTACAACAGCCGCAGCTTTTCCAGTCTTGGAGGTCTTGTGATTCTCATTCCACCAGTCTGGATAGCCGACAATTTTAAAGCATTGCTCTTTAGTATGTTTTGACATACCACACTCTTCACACTTGAGCTTGCTTTTATCGACCTTTGATTGGGGTGAGAATGCCGGTTTTTCTGATCGATAATTCTTTGAGACAAGCCCTGCTCCATGGTCGGTGGTATTAAGCCCAGCTGCCACACCCATATCCGCCTCATGGTTCCCGTCAATATAGCTTGGTGAGTTTTTTCTTTTCTGGCCGTAGCATAAGCGGTTTCGGGAGATGGAAGCGGATCAGAACGGAGAATTTCCCGTTTAATCGGGTCATACCTCCGGTCAAGTCCGTTCAGAAACTGGAACAACTTTGTTTCGGATCGAACTCGATTATATGTGGCTATGTCAGCTGTGCACGTCATCGGGTTAGGATCCCGACGATCAATTTCTCCCCAAATCCCCTGCATCCCCTGCATCCCCTGCATCCCTATCCAAAACTCTTCCAGTGGTAGCTGCTGTTGTTTGAACTCATTAGCTTTAACATGGAGATCAAAAGTTTGTAACTTATCCTTCCCGCTGCTGTAAGTAACTGCCAAGGCTTCCCATAGTGACTTCGCTGTGGGAAATTCAGTAAGGTTACTTGCGATGCTAGGATCAATATTCTGAATTAACCATGAGAAAACCACAAGATCGGCTTGTTCCCACTCATCGTATTTTTCATCAGTGATGGCGGGAGGATTTTCGGTAAGGTGGTTAAGATACAATTTGGATTTCCCCCCAATAGAGACTCGAATCATACGAGCCCATAACGGGTAGTTGTTGCTTGTCAACATTAGACTAATCTTGAGTTGATCGGACGGGTTTGGTTTTGAGTTTTGAAACTGATTCGGAGCTCCATTATGAAGCAAATTCATTAGTTGCATTGCGAGATCGTTATTGTTTGCGTCAGCCATGGTTTATTTGATTCGTACGGATGAACTGCTTGATTCGCACGGATGAACTGCTTGATCCGTACGGATGAACTTGATTCGTACGGATGAACTGATTGATTCGTACGGATGAACTGATTGATTCGTACGGATGAACTGATTGATTCGTACGGATGAACTTCTTGATTCGTACGGATGAACTGATTGATTCGTACGGATGAGCTTGATCCGTACGGAAGAACTTGATCCGTGTGCGCCGCTGAAACTTTAGGGTTTTTCAAAAAATCGATCTATAGGTCGATTTTTTATACCAAAAAACTTCCTAACTGCCCAGATTGTAAACAAAACGTTTTAAGACAATAAAACAACCTTTTACTGCCCAGATTTCTTGTTCGATTGATCTAGTTCGAACGGGTTAAACTTCTATTCGAATGGACTAGTCGAATGGCTAGTTAGAACAGGTACCTTTTTCGGTAACCTGCTCTGATACCATGTAGAAATTAAGAATCGGATTTTGTGGAAAAATAATTTTATTTCATCAACTAAAAACGTTTACAATAGAAGCCTATTTATAGGCAATATTGACCTAACGGGCCCAAGCCCACATACGGGCTTGGGCTTACATTGAGTTTGGGCTTCTATTGTCTAACACCAGCAACATTAGTTATCAAAAAGGTGTTTTGTTGATTTGATAAACCTATCCTAGACAACCCAAAATCTGAGATTTTGGTTTCCATTTTTCATCCAACAAAATGTTCGCGCTTTTCATATCACGGTGTATGACTCTATGTTCACCTGCAACCTGATTATGAAGATAATTTAATGCAGATGCGATACCAATACATATTTTTAGACGTCTTTTCCAGGACAGTTGATCCAACATTTTACCGTCACTTAAATATGTATCAAGGCTTCCATGGATAGCATACTCATAGACGAGGATCATCTCCTTGTCTTCGTCACAAAACCCTACAAAAGCTACAATGTTCTTGTGTTGACATTTCGAAAGCATTGTGATTTCTGTATAGAACTCTTTGTTGCCTTGAAACCCGGTGTCATCTAATCGTTTGACAGCAACTTGTTGGTTTTTGTGTTCTGCCCATGAAAGGATTCCTTTGTAGACTTTTCCATATCCACCCTTTCCAATAAAGTTTGTTTCGTTGAAGTTTTCGGTACAATCATTGATGGTTTGAAATGGGATTTTGAGGTAGTTTAGATGCTCCATATGGGACATAATACAGACCAATTTGGATTGAAACGAGTTCGGATCAGAACAAACCAAGGTGGTAAATTGGCTGTGAATCTGAGATTGACTATATATTATACCAAGGGGTTATCTCGCACATTTATAAAATATTGAAGTCAATAATAGGTAGCTTTCAAAGAGAGTATGGTCATTTATTAACATATTTTAGTTGTCCTACTTGTCTATTTATTTTTTTATTTTTTCTTATAAAAGAATAAGAAAAAAAATGACTTTTATCATCTTGAAACTTGATCACATGGTGTACTAACAGAAAAAGACAAAGGGCATAAGAGCTTGAAACTAGGAGATTGTTAAACCAGAGGATTACATAAATTACATAGAGATTGTTATTTTTTTATTTTAAAAACTGTATTTGAACGTTTATATTGTAACATGAGACTGACTATGTGATTGTATATATATATATATATATATATATATATATTTGGTTTCAAATGAGAACCATGTAATTATTTATGAACCATTAGGAACCAATATTCACCAGTGTATATATATGATATTCACCAGTGTATATACACTGGTGAATATCATATTAAATATACACTGGTGAATATCATATTAAATATACACTGGTGAATATCATATATATATATACACTGGTAAATATCATATGTATATACACTGGTGAATATTGGTTCCTAATGGTTCTCAAATATTTAGTGGTTCCTATTATATATATATATATATATATATATATATATATATATATATATATATATAGGGACTGATTCATGCGAGAACTCTTATTTCTGCGAGAACTGCGAGAACTCTTAAAAAAAGTGTAAATTAACATGTAATTATGTCTATTGAACTATAAAAACTATTGAATGGTAAAAATCTAGTAAAAATATAAATGAAAAATTAAAAAAAATTATATGAAATCACGCGTATTTAGAATTGTTCACATATGAACGTTTTTTTTTCAAAAAATGAGTTCATATATGAACGAAATTTTTTTACGTCATTTTATATGATTTTTTTTTTAGTTTTTTACGTTTATATTTACTTGATTATTAATCTCCAATAGAGTTTGCATGTGAATGAATAAAGTGAAACGTGATTTAACACTTTTTGTAAGAGTTCTCGCAGTTCTCGCAAAAAAAGGAGTTCTCGCATTAACCATTCACTATATATATATATATATATATATATATATATATATATATATATATATATATATATATATATATATATATATGGTTGAGTTTATTTAAGACCATTATAAAACTTGAGACTAAATAAACTAATCAGAATGCTCTATTTTAAAAACTCACCGTAATAGGTAGAGGGTCCGAAAATCGTTGAACAACATTGAAGAAAACCTTTAAATATTTCACGTTGAGCACATGGACTTGATTTCATTGCAAAACTCAACAATAACTATAATGTTTGTGCCGATATTGTGAAAGCATTGTGATGTCTAAGTGAAACTCCTTCTTGCCTTGAAACCGGTTTCATCAAGTCGTTTTATGGTAACTGACTCGTTTTTATGATCTCCCAGTGAAAGGATTCCTTTGTATATGTTTCCATATCCGCACTTTCCAATCAAGTTTCCAGCTGGAGCGGACCATAGCTACGAATACACCGCAACCCGCCAAGTGTCATGTTTTTGAACTAAAAAAAGTTCAAAATATTATTTTATTTTTTATGTTTACTTATTAAGATCGATAAAAAATCAATGTTTCGGATATTCCAAATTCGGTTTTGGATTCGCCACTGGTTTCAGGAAAATTTGGCCGGAATGGATATTTATCCACCGGAATTAGCACCGGTGGATTTCAACGGAAATTTTTTAGAAATCACGTATAACCGGACTTCCCAAGTCCGGTTCTTGCCAAATCACCTGGCCACGTCGGATTTCCACTACAGAAAAGCTGAGTCATCGCCCAGTCAGCATCACTTTCCACGTTGGAAATCCACATTGCATGTGCCGGACTTCCCAAGTCCGGTTCTTGGAACTTTTTCTGCGCGACTTTAATTCCACCGACAGTCCTTTTAGCAATAGCCAATGAAAATCTACCACGTTTAAGAACCGGCATTGCCAAGTCCGGTTCTTGAGAATCATAAATATCCACCATGCAGCGACCATACTAACACCACACACAAAAATCTTACAACACAAAAAAACAATCCGGCAAAAACTTAAGAAATCCGACCAAAATCAAACCAAAACACAAAATGGCGCAATTTGTAGCATCCGCAATCCCTCGAAACAATGAGTTGCTGTACTTACAAAATGATAACCACCACCGTGCTGCCCGTCTATTTAACAATTTGGAAGATCATACTACTTCCATAAAAGCTAGACGGTGTGATTCCAGATTTTGGGACGAGACCGAGAATATTCCGGAGGAAGTGAGAAACTGGATAGCCAGCGCTGGGTTGGACGGTGTATTACGCACCGGTTACCATAAAATCGACCACGCTCTGATTACGGCTTTGGTCGAGAGGTGGCGTCCCGAGACGCACACCTTCCATTTTCCCACCGGTGAAGCGACCGTTACGTTACAAGACGTACAAGTTATTTGGGGGCTGCCTGTAGACGGACCGGTGGTTTCCGGAGTTTTTGAGTCTAAAAACGCGGATGTGTGGGTGACTGATTGTTTTGACCATCTTGGGTTTCAGGCAGATGAGAGTGAAGTTGAAGGTGGTAGAATAACAATCCATGAGCTAGTTTATCAAATTACTCATCCCAGCGGGGACAGCAGGCAAAGAGCTAGACTTTATATTATGGCTCTTTTGGGTGGGCACCTGTTCAGTGATTCAAGGTCGTATGATGTGTCGCTTAATTTTTTGAAAAACATAGACGACCTAACTGAGGGTGGTAGACTTAGCTGGGGCTCCGCAGTGTTGGCTTATTTGTACCGACAACTATGTACTGCTGCGGAGAAGCCGGATGTCAAAGGTATTCAGGGCCCGTTGATCTTGCTTCAGCTTTGGGCCTGGGAGAGAATACCCCTTACTGCGCCCCGTAGGATCATACGGGAGGGTGTACAACATATTTACACACACTGCGTTGGTGAAAAGTAATGTTTTTATCTCTGCATTACATTTTTATTATATTTGTTATTATGATTAATTTAGATTAATTTAGATTAATTTATATATTTATTATTTTTATTCTATTTATTATTTTTATATATTTATTATTTTTATTATATAATTTTAATACTGATTATTATATTTATTATTTTTATCAAATTTTTACGATTATTAATTTGTATATTAGGTGGCATCGCCGGTTTGGTAACTTTAGTAACACACGCACACCGGCTCATGTGTTGGTTGCATACCGTGCCGCTTTCACCGCGTTGGAAGAGGGCCAGTTTATTTGGTGTCCTTATACCGATGTACTGGGGGGCCTTGTGTATGATTGCCGGAGAGACAGCGGGATATGGGCGTATAGTGGATGGCTTGTTTGGTGGTATGCTGCGGAACCTCATCAACCGAACCGAGTATGCAGGCAGTTTGGATTCGGGCAAGGGGTTCCCGAAAGTTTTTTTATATTTCCAGCTAGAGAGCACAAGAGGATCCATTCGGGTTTGTTTAGCGGGGGACGAGGTACAGACTGGAAGCGGAAGAAAGAGGCACAGATAGCGTGGTGGAATGATAGATACAACCATGTCTATCAATTTGATGGACCAGAGGGGGAAGGTGTTCTACCTGGCTATATGCAGTGGTATTCGCGCACTGTCTTAGTCATCACGAACTCGGGTGCACCTGACCCTCCCAACGTGTATCCACAATGGGGCGGTGTCCAGCAAGTACAGGTAATATGTTATGCGTATTTATTTTGTTTTATATATTCATATATGTATATCACATTTATTTTATATTATATGTTTTAATTTTTTTGCAGAACGAGGCGTTGAGGGAAATCCACGATCGTGCTCGACAGAACATGGATAGTGGAGTGGGGAACAACGCCATGTGGCAGGATTTTGTTCAAATCCCTAATGATGCTATGGGATATGGACATAATCCGGACCGGATGAACTATGGATCGCAACAATTTTCGTTTCCCCCACCTACGTATTATCCACGTCCTCCGTCTCCTCCACCCCAATATGGAGGTCAGTATCAGGGTGGTTAGGGTGGTTCCCAGTACGGGCAGCATACTCGGGCAGATGGTGGTGGTTCTCAGTATCAGCATGGAGGTAGTAGTACACAACAGTTTGAGGCTGGAGGTAGTGGTACGCAACATGGGCTAGACATGATCAACGAGTTGATGCGTACGCTTACCCCTGGCCCTACCCCTCCCCCTCCCTATGACTCTACTTGGCTTTCGTTGTCACCCAATTTTCATGGCGATGGGTTTCGACCTTGGGTACAACCAGATTTCCAAAGGGACCCTAGTACCGAAATGGTTGCACGTCGGTCTCATTATCATGATAGTAGCCCGGTTCAGATTCAGTCTTTTGGTGATTTTGGGTTTGACCAGCCACCCAACCCACAGAATGAAGAACCCAGAAGATCAACCAGGATCCCACAACCAACGAGATGCCTCACCGGCAGTCATTTATATTACCGCCCCCGCCCCCCTCCCCCCCAGTAGTACGTTTACCTATTGTGTTGTATTGAACTATGTTTGATTTTGTTCATTAATAAAAATTTATGTTTGTGTTTAATATTTGTTTCCTGCTTTAATATTTGTTTATATCAATATTTGTTATAACATTAAATATTAAATAAAAACATATTAACAGAAAACATGACAATATATGTGTGCATGTTAACTACAGGAGACAGTCTCCCTAGTTGTATCACTTTCCGAAGCTAGCTGACAAACAAGTAACGTTTATAATTGATTGCATTGGATACAATTCAAATTTAACCGTCACCGATCACCACTACTTTTTCCGGCAATCAAATTTCAGAAACCGTTAATTTTAACTTATCAAAAACAATGTAATATTTATTTAATAGAATTTTTATTTAAAAGAGACAATATAATATTTATTTAAAAGAAACAACATAATATTGAAATTACAAATCAACTTTCTTAATAGAATTTTTATTTAAAAAAAACAACATAATATTGAAAATACAAGGGCATACATTAGAAAACAATTAAAATAAGACAACAAATGAAAATTACAATAAAGTTTTCTATCCAACAGTACGGTCGATACGTTTTGAATAGAATGCTTTTGCCATCCCTTGTCTGAAAACATCCATTTATATATTTTACATCACTCGACAAGGTTTAATCTCTGGATTTTCTGTCAGATTTTTTGACGTGATACAGTGAAAAGTTCACATCATACAGACCTTTAACAAAAAGCTTTTGATTTTATCCTTATCTCAATCCTACGTGGCATTTTCACTGGACAAGGTTTAATCTCTGGATTTTCTGTCAGATTTTCTGAGATAAGGTACAGTACGGTAGATAAAAAGCTTTTGATAAACCGGATTTCCCAAAACCGGCTCTTATCCTTATCTTTTAATCTCTGGATTTTCTGTCAGATTTTATGACATAAGGTACAGTACGGTAGATAAAGCTTTTGATAAGCCGGATTTCCCAAAACCGGCTCTTATCCTTTTAATCTCTGGATTTTCTGTCAGATTTATGACATAAGGTACAGTACGGTAGATAAAGCTTTTGATAAGCCGGATTTCCCAAAACCGGCTCTTATCCTTATCTTTTAATCTCTGGATTTTCTGTCAGATTTTATGACATAAGGTACAGTACGGTAGATAAAGCTTTTGATAAGCCGGATTTCCCAAAACCGGCTCTTATCCTTATCTCAATCCTACGTGGCATTTTCACTGGACAAGGTTTAATCTCTGGATTTTCTGTCAGATATTATGAGATAAGGTTCTGTGCTTTATATATATACTACCTACATCAACTCCCAACTTTTACCTCTCACAACTCTCATACAACTCTCAGATAAATCTCATACAGAAACGCTCAAACAACTCTCATTTTCCTCAACCATGTCTCAATTTACCACTGATATCGCTCATTTATACGAGTATTTCATAGCGATATTTGTTATGTTTTGTGTCCCAAACGTAATGGATAGACCCCGTATTGCTTATGTTTTGTGTAAAGTGTGTTTTTATAGGTTCTTAGTATGTTTGGAGTTAAAGGAGGCGAATTTGGACTAAAAGTGGCTAAGTAAGACAAGTCAAGAATCAATTGGTCTAATTGCGGCGCAAGACATCTAATTGCGGCGCAACTGGTTGACATAAACATAGTGAAGCTCGCTGAAGCCGAGTTGCGGCGCAGGACCTAGGACTTGCGGCGCAAGAGTCTCACATATCTGGCAAATCAATTTAGTCAAGTTATTGAGTTGCGGCGCAAGACGAGCAGTTGCGGCGCAAGACGTGTATCTGGCAGTTACAAAATTGTTCTTTAAGTCCTAATTAAGTGGGAACCCAAAGAGTTAGTGGGCAATTATATTATAAACGTTGGAAAGCCAGAAAACACATCATTATCATCATATCATCAGTTGGAGAATATCAATTAGCAAGGAGAATCAAGAACACTTTTGATAATCGTTAATTTCCATTGAACAATCGTTATTTCAATTTCCGCTTTGTTAATTTGGGGATACTTGGAACCTAATTTCCAGCTTTTGGTATTGAATCTTTTATCATTTTAATTGCAATTTGAAGTATGTCTTTTACATATTTAATTGTGTTTGTTACGATTATGAGTAGCTAATTTCTTAGTACGTTTGCTTGGATTATGTGATGTTTATGTGTTAGGTTTTGGGTTTGAAAATCGATTGATGTGTAGAGGTTAATTGGGGATCCGTTTGGGTTAATAACTTAATTATCTTGCTAAAATTGTTTATACTCTTGTTTGGTAATCTAAAAACGGGTATTCGAAAGGAATCCGTAATTTTTACTAAAATAGGAACGAATTAATCGGCCGGTCTTTAGTTGATTATAAGTGAATGATATTCGAAAGGAATCATTAACAACAAATTTTACAAGTAGATATTAACACAAACGCTAGCTACTAAATTAAGAGAAATCGGTTTAGGAGTTAGTAAGCTATTCGAAAGGAAGCTTATAGATTAATTCTCACACATCGGCTTGAAACTTTATGCACAATTACTTGAGGTGTTAACGGTATTCGAAAGGAATCGTTGCATGGTTAGGTAATTGGAGAAATCCGGTATTCGAAAGGAACTTAGGATTTTACATTAGAAGTTTATCGATATTTTCACACCTAAGAAATAACACATATTCATTAACGGTCCAAGCAAGCGTCTCTTTTATCCATATTTGAAATCTTAAATATTTTTACTGTTATTATAAGCAAGTCTTCACTAAGGCTAAAACCAACTTGTTACTTGTTACGCGTTTTATAAACTAATATTTTCAACTATAAATAGTCCCTGTGTTCGAACCCGATATTTGCTAATACTATTTTACAACTGACAAGGGTACACTGCCCGTGTCGTAATCTAGTAAAGGTTTAATTTTCGGAAAACTAGATTTTTCGCATCAAGTTTTTGGCGCCGCTGCCGGGGACTTGATTTAGTTGAAGTTTTTAGTTTATTGTTTGATTACTTGTTTGAATATTTTTCACGGGTATTTTGTTTGTTGTTTTGTGATTTTCAGGATTATTGATTGTGGATGTACACGAGATCCCAAGGGAAACAAGTGCAAAGTCCTCTTTCGGATCCGGAAAAACTTTTGAGGAAACGGGGTATAGGCGCAGTCGCGTCGGTTGTTTATAGTGAAAGCGAATCTTCCGAGGAGGAAGTTGAACTAGTTTTTGAAGAAGAAATGGCTGGAAATGGGGAAGATGGCGGAGCCAATGGTGGGCGAATTATTGACCCACCCCATCCTTTTGACATACCGATGATCAATAGGAATAGGGTAGTACCACAAACGAATGGGTCGGCCATTGTAGCACCGGATTTGGGGGTCGATTTTTCCGTTAAAGGACATCATTTAAAAATGATTCAAGATAGCACCTTTGACGGACATTTCAAGTCCGACCCGCACAAGCATGTGGCACATTATATGGAAGTATGCAAAATGTTCCGATATGGAGCGGGTCAAGAAGAGAGCGTTATGCTGAGTTTGTTTCCATCGTCTCTCACGGGAGAGGCGAAGACGTGGTTTAATGAATTGGAACCGGGAACAATCGAGACTTGGGAAGATATGAGGGAGATTTTTGTGACAAGATTTTTTCCACCCATTCTGCGTAGAAAGCTATTGAACCAAATCCGCTCGTTTCAACAATGGGATAACGAGACTATCACGGATGCTTGGATTAGGCTTAAGGAGTTATTGAGGAATTGCCATGGACATGACTTGGATCGGGATGAGGTTATTGATATATTTTACTATAGTTTGGATAGTCGTTCTCAACACGACTTAGATTTAGCGGGTGGTGGAAGTTTCTTATACAAGTCACCAAACGAGGCGCACCGAATGATGGAAGACCAAGTTCAAGCCCGAATTGCTAGGGATCGGGTTACTAGGAATAGGAGAGCTAGAGGAACGGTGAACCAAGTTGAAGAAGGGGGAAGTAGTGGTAGCAACAAAGAAGTGGTGAACGAGATCAAAGCTTTGGGTGATGAAATGAAAAATCGAATGGGTCGTTTGGAAAAAGATGTCCACTTAGTGAAGAATGGTTGCGGGAAATGTGGGGGACCTCACTACACGGAGGATTGTGAGCCGAAAACCGAGGAAGCAAACTATGCCAATTACGGGTATCAAAACCGGGGAAATAGTGGGTATGGAAATCAGAATCGGGGGAATAGGAATGAGGCACGTTTTCAACCCAACCAATCAAAACAAAAGGAGGAGCAAACCGAGCAGAATTTTGAGGAAATGATGAAGGAGTTTGTATATTCCCAAAAGGCAACCAACGACTTAATGGCTAACTCACTGAAGGGATTCACCTCAAAATGGGAGCAAAGCCAAAGGAACACCCAAGCTAACATGCAAGACTTGGAACGAAAATTTGAAAGGCTAAGTGAACAATTCTCAAAACGACCAACGGGTCAAATACCAAGTTCAACCCAACCAAACCCGAGGCAAAATCAAAACAATAACGGAGGATCATCAAGTCAAGGATCGAAATATGTACCTCCTAACAACCGGGATGAGCATGTGAACGTTGTGGAGACTAGGTCTGGGGCTAAGTATGGGGGAAACCGAGAATTGGTGCTGAACAAGGACAAAACGGAAAATTCAGCTGAAACTGACCTCTTGCGCCGCAACTCCAACCACTTGCGCCGCAACTCGTTCTCAGAAGCGAACCCAATTGTCAGTGACCAACTATTTGCGCCGCAAGGTACCTTAGTTGCGCCGCAACATGGTCAGGTACAGAACCGGGAACCCGTTGATAGTGATTCTGACGACGAGGAAGAGATAGAAATGGAGTCGAGGCCTGGGAAGGAGCCAATGGGGGCTAACAAAGAAAAAGAGCTGGAAATCGAACCAAAAGGGCCATACAAGCCACATATCCCATATCCGCATAGACTTCGAAAAGAAAAGAAAAAAGAGCAATACGGTAAATTCATCGAGCTAATGAAAACTGTTAAGATTAATGTTCCTTTAGTTGATCTTATTGCAGGTATGCCGAATTATGCTAAGTTTATGAAGGAACTAGTGAGCGGGAAAGGTGATTACATGGAGAAAATCACCGCGTTTCTAAATGCCGAATGTTCGGCGATTGTGAAGAGGTCTATTCCACCGAAGCTTGAAGACCCAGGAAGTTTTCTATTAACTTGCACTTTTAATGATACAATTACTTTTAGTGCATTAGCGGATTTAGGGGCAAGCATTAACTTAATGCCCAACTCTATTTACACTAAATTGTCTTCAAATGCTTTAACTCCAACACGTATGAGCATAAGATTGGCCGATCGATCTTATCAATATCCATTGGGTATTGCCGAAAATATGCTTATACGGGTTGGAGAATTTTTATATCCCGTGGATTTTGTAATTCTCGAAATGGAGGAGGATGAAAAAGTTCCTCTCATTTTGGGTAGACCATTTTTGAACACCGCGGATGCTATCATCCGGGTTCGGGATACCGAAATTTCTTTGGGGTTGGGTGATGAAAGGGCAACATTTTCTCTAAATCAAGCAATGAAACATTCATATTCTACTGATGAATCTTGTTTTAGAATTGATGTTATAGATGAAGCAGATTATGACCTCGATTGGGAAGGAATTTTGGAAGAAGAAGCGGAAATGGAAATGCTAAATTCCATTGTCAACGAAGAAGCAAATGAAGAGGAAAGCTCGAATGAGGTGAAGGAGTTGGTAGTTAACGACGGGGCGAGGATCAAGACATCCATTGAAGATCCCCCGAAGGATTTGGAACTTAAGCAATTACCGGAACATCTAGAGTATGCATTTCTAGAGGGTAATTCTAGTCTCCCTGTTATTATCTCGTCTTCACTTTTGGAAGACGAGAAAGTTAAATTACTAACGATCCTTAAAAGTCATAAAAACGCTTTCGCTTGGCGCATTTCTGATATTCCGGGTATAAGTTCTAATTTTTGTAAACATAAAATCAACTTTTTAGATGATGTAAAACCCGTTGTCCAACGACAACGGAGGCTTAACCCGAATATGCAAGATGTGGTCAAAAAGGAAATTGTCAAACTCTTGGATGCAGGTATTATTTACCCGATAGCGGATAGCCCTTGGGTTAGTCCGGTTCATTGTGTGCCCAAGAAAGGAGGAATGACCGTGGTGTTGAATGAAAAGAACGAATTGGTTCCAACTAGAACAGTGACGGGCTGGAGGGTTTGTATAGATTATAGGAGGTTGAATGAGGCGACCCGAAAAGATCATTTTCCATTACCATTTATGGATCAAATGATAGAAAGGTTAGCGGAAAACGAGTTTTATTGTTTTCTCGATGGTTTCTCGGGTTATTTTCAAATTCCAATTGATCCCGAGGACCAAGAGAAAACAACATTTACTTGTCCTTTCGGTACTTTCGCTTATAGAAGAATGCCATTTGGGTTGTGTAATGCACCGGGAACGTTTCAGAGGTGTATGATGGCGATCTTTCAGAATATGGTTGAGAACTCCATGGAAGTTTTTATGGACGATTTTTCAGTCTATGGGAGTTCATTTGATGGTTGTTTGGAAAGTTTAGACAAGATGTTGGCACGGTGCGAAGAAACAAATTTGGTTTTGAATTGGGAGAAATGCCATTTTATGGTGAAGGAAGGAATAGTATTGGGGCATAAAATCTCTAAGGCGGGAATTGAGGTTGATAGAGCTAAGATAGAAGTAATAGCAAAGTTACCACCTCCAACGAACGAGAAATCAGTTAGAAGTTTTCTAGGACACGCGGGGTTTTATAGGCGGTTTATTAAGGACTTTTCAAAGATAACTAGGCCGATGACCCGTTTGTTAGAAAAGGATACAAAGTTCGAATTTACGGAGGATTGTATGAAAGCTTTTGAATTATTGAAGGAACGGTTGACCAACACACCGATCTTAGTGTCACCAAATTGGGAATTGCCGTTTGAATTAATGTGTGACGCTAGCAACTTTGCGGTAGGGGCGGTATTGGGTCAACGAATTGACAAACACTTTCGACCCATTTATTTTGCTAGCAAGACTCTAAATGAAGCTCAACAAAATTACACTACTACCGAGAAAGAGTTACTAGCAGTAGTGTTTGCTTTCGACAAATTTAGATCGTATTTGGTACTTAGTAAAACGGTGGTATTCACGGATCATTCGGCCTTGAAGTTTTTATTTTCGAAATTGGATGCTAAACCGAGGTTGATTAGGTGGATATTGCTATTGCAAGAGTTTGATGTGGAGATTCAAGACAAGAGGGGTAGAGAAAATGTGGCTGCGGATCATTTGAGCCGTTTGGAGAATCCGAGTCTTGGAGCTTTGAATGAGGAGGATATTCGAGACACATTTCCGGATGAAAGGTTGGCATTTGTTGGAAAAGCATTTGGTGAACGGGGTCCTTGGTATGCCGACATAGCCAACTATTTAGCGGGTGGAGTTGTTAGTAGATTGCTCACTTATCAACAACGGAAGAAGCTATTTTCGGATGCCAAATATTATTTTTGGGAGGAGCCGTATTTGTTTAGGGTGTGTGCCGATGGAATGGTGAGGAGATGTGTTTATGGAGCCGATACTAGGCGAATTCTCGATGAATGTCACCATGGTCCAACGGGAGGGCATTATGGTCCATCGGTTACGGGTAAAAAGGTCTTTGATGCGGGTTTCTATTGGCCCACTATTTTTAAAGAGGCACACACCTTAGTAAGGACATGTGATTCATGTCAAAGGCAAGGTACGGTGACAAAACGAGACGAGATGCCGCAACAAAGTATACAAGTGTGCGAGGTTTTTGATATTTGGGGAATTGATTTCATGGGGCCGTTTAAACCGTCGAACAGAAATGTCTATATTTTGGTGGCGGTGGATTATGTATCCAAATGGGTCGAGGCAAAGGCACTACCTACTAATAATGCTAACGTTGTTATTGACTTTTTACGAAGTTTATTTTGTAGGTTTGGCATGCCAAAAGCGTTGATAAGTGATCGGGGAACCCATTTTGCAAACGCCCAAATGGAGAAAGTTTTGAAGAAATATGGGGTACAACACCGGTTTTCGACTTCCTACCACCCTCAAACAAGTGGGCAAGTCGAAAACACTAATCGGGCGATTAAACGGATTTTGGAAAAGACGGTCAACAACAACCCGTCTTTATGGTCAAAGAAATTGGATGAAGCATTGTGGGCGTTTCGGACCGCTTACAAGACACCGATTGGAACCACCCCGTTCAAGATGCTATATGGGAAAACGTGTCATTTACCCATGGAGATAGAGCATAAAGCGTATTGGGCGCTTAAAGAGTGTAGCATGGATTTAATTGCTAGCGGCGAAACCAGATTTCTACAACTCCACGAGTTGGATGAATTGAGGTGGAACGCGTATGAGAATTCCGCTTTATATAAAGCGAGAACGAAGATGGTCCATGATTTGAAAATTAGGCGGAAAGAGTTTAAGGAAGGGGACAAGGTACTTTTGTTCCAATCAAAATACAAGTTTAAGGCGCCTAAGTTGAGATCAAAGTGGACGGGTCCGTATTTGGTGAGACGGGTCTTTTCGGGTGGATATGTGGAGCTAGAAACGGATGATGGCGGATCATTTATCGTTAATGGTCAAAGAGTCAAACTTTATCGTGAGGAAGATGAGGAGAACAGTATGACATTGGAGGATGGGTTCTACCCGTTCTAGTTCTCGGCACAACGAGGAGTCAAGCTAGTGACTCGAGGAAAAAACGAGCACCTACGGATTAAAACCCGGTTTGTTGTATCACTTTTATTTTTATTTTTCTTTTATTTCGATTTTTCTTACTGTTTTATTTGTCTTAAGAAACGTAGGAGTTAATTAGTTTAAGATTAGTTAAGTGTTTAAGTAATTTAGGAGTCAAAAACGGAAAATATTGCTGTAACACTCGTCTTGCGCCGCAAGACATGTGTCTTGCGCCGCCAGTCAACTTCAGTAGTGGAAAGAAAATTGTTGTCAAACAGCTTGCGCCGCAAGCCTACTCATTTGCGCCGCAAGCCTACTCATTTGCGCCGCAAGACGCAGCAGTAAAAAAAAAAAAAAAAAAAAAAAAAAAAAAAAAAAAAAAGCTTTTTTCTTCAAAACCTTAAAACCGAATTTTTCCCGTAGGTTAGTTAGTTTTTTTTTATTTTGATGGAACACATTAGGGACAATGTGTTGTTTAAGTATGGGGGGGTCGGGAAATTAGTTAGTTTTGTCCCCTATATCCATTACGTTATTTTAGTCCCATTTGAGTCATTTAGAGTCTAAAAAAAAAAAAAAAAACGCTTAAACGTAGTTAGGGAAAATGATAGGGGCTTGTATATTTAACTTTATTCCGGTACATTAACGTGAAATTGCTTAGGAACATCTTTAGTTAATAAAATACTTGTAAATAAGAGTTTAGGTTTTCTAATTTTAGTTCCTTAAGTTTCCCTGAAAAATCAAAAAGATAGATAATCACTGTATCCTTAGTACCGAGCCCTTTTAGTCCTTGCACCCTTTCGGGGGTAGTTGGGGAATCCTAGTATTACCTAAGCCCTTGGAGAATTAGAGGCGAAGAAAAAGGCCATAGGTCTTTCCCGTCAACAAATTTGAACTCATCCTCACTATAACGAAGACTCAAATCCCGTTATACTTGTTCACTTCAAAGAAAATATATAATAATAAATCTATAGTATTTGAAGTGAACGAAAGTGAGAGGCAAGCTAAAAGATGTAGACTAACCAAATAATTCTCAAAAGAAAGAAGTACTCAAATGAAGAAAATGCTTAGTAATATTTTAAGGGTTCCCCCGAAAGTAAGGCGTAAGGGGTCGGCTGTAATGGCTGATCGCTTCAACTACGGTTGGAGAGTGAGGACTAAGGTGTGATTATCTTGACATATCTAAACTAGGGGAAGAATTAGGAGTTTCAATTGGTAAATTGCGGTTCTTGTTTACTTAAGTAATTTAGTAGCTTTAGATGTTTGTAGTCGGTTTTACGATCTAGCAATTTCACGCAAATCTTTATTTCTAACACCGGAATTTAATTAAATGTTTGAGCCCGTGATTCCCTAATTTTTTTTAAGTTGTATGTTTTGTAAATTGGGTAGTAGGTTTGAGTCGGATTTGCTTAGGGACAAGCAAATGCTTAAGTATGGGGGGTTTGATATCGCTCATTTATACGAGTATTTCATAGCGATATTTGTTATGTTTTGTGTCCCAAACGTAATGGATAGACCCCGTATTGCTTATGTTTTGTGTAAAGTGTGTTTTTATAGGTTCTTAGTATGTTTGGAGTTAAAGGAGGCGAATTTGGACTAAAAGTGGCTAAGTAAGACAAGTCAAGAATCAATTGGTCTAATTGCGGCGCAAGACATCTAATTGCGGCGCAACTGGTTGACATAAACATAGTGAAGCTCGCTGAAGCCGAGTTGCGGCGCAGGACCTAGGACTTGCGGCGCAAGAGTCTCACATATCTGGCAAATCAATTTAGTCAAGTTATTGAGTTGCGGCGCAAGACGAGCAGTTGCGGCGCAAGACGTGTATCTGGCAGTTACAAAATTGTTCTTTAAGTCCTAATTAAGTGGGAACCCAAAGAGTTAGTGGGCAATTATATTATAAACGTTGGAAAGCCAGAAAACACATCATTATCATCATATCATCAGTTGGAGAATATCAATTAGCAAGGAGAATCAAGAACACTTTTGATAATCGTTAATTTCCATTGAACAATCGTTATTTCAATTTCCGCTTTGTTAATTTGGGGATACTTGGAACCTAATTTCCAGCTTTTGGTATTGAATCTTTTATCATTTTAATTGCAATTTGAAGTATGTCTTTTACATATTTAATTGTGTTTGTTACGATTATGAGTAGCTAATTTCTTAGTACGTTTGCTTGGATTATGTGATGTTTATGTGTTAGGTTTTGGGTTTGAAAATCGATTGATGTGTAGAGGTTAATTGGGGATCCGTTTGGGTTAATAACTTAATTATCTTGCTAAAATTGTTTATACTCTTGTTTGGTAATCTAAAAACGGGTATTCGAAAGGAATCCGTAATTTTTACTAAAATAGGAACGAATTAATCGGCCGGTCTTTAGTTGATTATAAGTGAATGATATTCGAAAGGAATCATTAACAACAAATTTTACAAGTAGATATTAACACAAACGCTAGCTACTAAATTAAGAGAAATCGGTTTAGGAGTTAGTAAGCTATTTGAAAGGAAGCTTATAGATTAATTCTCACACATCGGCTTGAAACTTTATGCACAATTACTTGAGGTGTTAACGGTATTCGAAAGGAATCGTTGCATGGTTAGGTAATTGGAGAAATCCGGTATTCGAAAGGAACTTAGAATTTTACATTAGAAGTTTATCGATATTTTCACACCTAAGAAATAACACATATTCATTAACGGTCCAAGCAAGCGTCTCTTTTATCCATATTTGAAATCTTAAATATTTTTACTGTTATTATAAGCAAGTCTTCACTAAGGCTAAAACCAACTTGTTACTTGTTACGCGTTTTATAAACTAATATTTTCAACTATAAATAGTCCCTGTGTTCGAACCCGATATTTGCTAATACTATTTTACAACTGACAAGGGTACACTGCCCGTGTCGTAATCTAGTAAAGGTTTAATTTTCGGAAAACTAGATTTTTCGCATCAACCACCCTCCTTGTTCATCTAATCCCTGGAAATGAACTTTCATTCCAAAATGGTTACTTGATTGACGATACATCATCCGGTCGTCGTATTGTTTTTCCTCTGTACGAGAAGGTCGACTTTGCTACTTTCAAAGAGACGGCGTACAACAAACTTGCTGTGAGCAGTGATTTCTACAACCTTAAACTAACCATGTGGTACACCTACGTCGGAGATCATGTTCTCCAGAGCGAACTAGTAGACGATCAAACTTTTGCAACAATCTATTATTTGAGCGAACACAACCCTCAATATCAAGCACAAATACAAGCCCAATTTTTCCCGGTGCCTCAACAAACACAATACTCATTTTCAGACCAGATGAGGAACATTCAATTACACAATCCTCATCAGTCTCAAGATGGGTTTCCATCATCCTACACCGATCACTTTCAACATTCTTCATATACTGAGCAACCGGAGCTCCTGTCAAGGTATTCTGAACAGTACAACGAAGAAGCCCAGAACCCTGAGAGTAGTCAACACCATGGCGAACAACAAGCCCCCCCACACCAGCAAGTCGAAGAGGCGGCTTTTGGTGGAAACGGCCGTGAAGATTCCGATAACGACTCGCTCGAGGAATATGCACCGGAAGTCTATGCCATTCTTGGAGACGTTTCGGAGGAGGACGAAGAAGAGCACGATGAGCTCGTACTTCATCGTGAACATGATGAAAGGGTCTTGGAATCAGACGCTGGTTTTGTGGGGGAGGAAGAATCGAATCGTCTTCCGTTCAACGAACAGGAGGAAATAGTGGAGTACTGGCGTGAAGGAGATGACCCAAGAACCGGTGTGTACTTCAAAAGCAAGGCACAATTTGTATATGCAATCAGAACTTGGTTGCTAAAAAATAACAGGGAGATGTACTTGCTGGACTCGAGGCCAGAGGCTTGGAGAGCAATATGCTTCACAGCGAGTCCGAAATTCCAAGACGACGAACACCGGTATCCATGTGAGTGGACTGCTAGGGGTTCAAACAGAAACAGTAAGGGATTATGGAAGCTGGCAAGATGGAACCCAAGGCACACTTGTCTAGGATCGGTCGTAAGAAATAACAACCGTTCTTTGTCGGCAAGCATGATTGCAACAAAAATCGGCCACCAAATCAAGCTGGACCTTACCTACAAGGTAAAACACATCATTGCCACTGCCAAGGATCATTGGAATGTGGATGTGTCTTACTGTAAAGCTTGGAATGCCCGTAGAATAGCCATTGAAAGGCTCTACCGAACATGGGAGAGCAATTTTGTTGAGCTTCCGGCGTACATTGATGAATTGGTCCAGGAAAACCCCGGTACAATCGTTAGATGGTTACATGGCCAAAAGGCAAACCAAAACAGTCCAGAAACATTTAGGTATGTATTTTGTCAATTTCCAACAGGATATTATGATATAGCCAAAAGTAAACTGCATATATTGACATATAATAATTGTTATTTGATATGTTAGACACTAATGATATTGGATATAAATTGTTATTTGTGGTAAACTGTATTGAACACATATTGAATAACTTACGCAATCCATATTTGACTTATTTGAACGGATGCATGTGGTCCGTTTCCTTTTGAAACGGGAGTTATTCAATATGTGGACAATGATGACCATAGAGGCTATTTGCTTTAGGGCTCTCCCAATTTTGTTGCGTAGTTTAGTTCTAATATTCATATTAATGATTATAGTGAATTGTAATACTCCTATTAACGATTACAGTTTTCTTTTTAGGTATGTTTTTTGGGCTTTTGGCCCAAACATCCAAGCATTCAAGCATTGTATTCCCTATGTAGTTGTCGATGGCACCCATTTGAAAGGAAACTATCGCGGGAAGCTTCTCACAGCCGTGAAGAAAAACGCAAACGGGAATATACTTCCACTTGCTTTCGCCATGGTTGATAATGAGTCAAATGACAGCTGGCTATGGTTTCTAAGCAACTTCCGTGAACATGTTGCCGTAATTCATAAAGAGAAAGCCTTGTGTGTGATTTCAGACCGTCATGCGGGTTTGATCAACGCAATGGCTGCAATGGATGGCTGGCATCATCGTTACTGTCTAAGACACATAAGGAGTAACCTTATGACGACGTTTAAAGACGTGAAGTTGAAGTGAGTGTTGGCAGGTCGGCACTGCGACTCAGGCGAGAAAGTATAGATACGCTGTTAGGCAAGTGAGAGCGATAAATGAAGAAGCTTGGGATTGGATGAAAGAAATTGGTTTGAGTAAGTGGACATTGATGCGCGATAAGGACTACGTACGTTGGGGAAATACCACCTCAAACATTGCACAATCGTACAACAATGTGATACGCACAGTGCGCATGATGCCTATCAAGGCATTGATGTGTAAAATCGAGTCTTAAATTTAACCGAGTATTGCTTGGTATTTGGCCCGGTGGTCGATTTGAGTTCCGTTCGTTCATCCTGTCGAACCTTCTCTCTAAATCTTGATGTGCTGCCTGCTGATTTCTCAGTCCTTGTTCGATTTGTTCAGTCAAAGTTTTAAATTGTTTCCGGGTATCGTCATTGGTTGATTTCTGGGTGTTGATGAACGATTTCAAAAGATCTTTCATGCTTAGATCTTCATCTTCGTCATATCTTTGTCGTGGTGGGGAGCGAGTATTATTTCTTTGCCATCCGTTGTCTCGATTGTCACCGCGGTTGTAGTTACCTCCGCGGTTTTGCCAGTTTGACCCCCGATTAGGATAACCATACTGTGCGTAGCTTGCATCCTCCACTTGATTACACTCACTAGCATAGTGAGGTCCTCCGCATCCTTCACACCCATTCTTCACCAAGTGCATGTCCTTCTCCATTCGTCCCATGCGCTTATCAATTCTTTCCGCTAGTGTCTTGACCTCTTGAACTACCGAGGATATTTCATGGCTACTCTCAGCTTGAGCAACTTGTCCCCTGTTTCTTCGGCCTCGACCATCATCCCGATACTCCCTTGATAGGCTAATGACCAGCTTGTCTTCCATTAGGTTGTATGCTTCGTTGGTGGTTTTGTACATGAAATCTCCTCCTCCAGCTAGATCCAGTTCGTTTTGAGACTCCTTGGTTAACCCGTAGAAGAAAATTTCAATGATATGGTCCTTGCCCAGTCCGTGACCATAACAACTTCGCAACAACTCCTTAAGTCTAGCCCATGCTTCAGTGGAAGTCTCTCCATCTTCCTGTCGGAATCCTCTGATATCTCTGAGTAATTTCCTACCCAAGGCGGGTGGGAAAAATCTTTTGATGAAAGCCTCGCGCATTTGCGTCCATGTGGTTATTGAATTTTCGTTAAGCTCCTCGAACCAAACCTTCGCATCTCCGGTGAGAGACGAAGGGAATAACCTCAGTTTGACAGGATCGCCCTTGCCTTGGCCATATTTGAACATCTCACATAGCTCGTTGAATTTTGCTATGTGTTTATGTGGATCTGAATTGTAACGCCCATCGAATGTATTGTCTTGGATCATCTTGAGATGGTGACCCTTGACAACAAAGTCATCACCCAATTCCGGGGTGGTGATTGCCGACCCGCGGGTGGGTGGCACTGCTACAGCTGCGGCCCGTCGGTTCATTGGTGTGTCCAAAGGATCCATAGCTGGTTGCGGTTCCGGTTTGTCTTCACAAAATACTTCTTCAACCTCTGGTTCTGAATCGCTTCCTCCGCTTTCTGACGACGCAATGTCTTCAAACTTGACGGGTGAAACTTGATCAAAATTTGGTGGTGTCTGAAGTGATAAATTGCCTCTTCTCCTGCCTCGTCTCCTTGATACTCCTGGATTTGATTTTGGACTCGCGAGTGGTAATCCCGAAGCCCTTGTGTTCATCAACTACCTGAAATACCTGAAAAGACAAAAACAAGAAAAGCGTAAAACGTACCGGTGTAATAACAAATAAAAAGTAACTTCTAAGTAAATAAATACTCAAAAGGATCGTATTACAAATTCGAAACAAAAACTAAAAATCAGTTCCCCGGCAGCGGCGCCAAAAACTTGATGTGTAAAATCGAGTCTTAAATTTAACCGACTATTTCACGCAATTACACACTTATAGGCAGTGGACCTATTCGTATGTAATATAGTTTAATAGTAAGTATAGGTTCGTTCGCAGGGACTAATTTGTTTTTATATTCGAATAGATAATACTAAGAGTATTTGGGGGTTTTTTATCGTAACTAAAATTGCAAGTAATTGAGTAAAAAGTGATTAATTAAAATCGAGCAAAAGATTTATGGTTTAAATCAAATAAAGAGAGATTACACTTGTTTGACACTTCACCTATTTTCCGTTAATTTTACGAGATCGATTGTTGTTTCAACTTCTAATATATACTAAAAGTCCTTCCGAATCTTTTACTAACTTTAATTATTGCTACTTACACCGTTCCTTCCGAATACAGTTAATAAATATTAATAATTAAGCAATAAGTATCAAGCCTGTTTTTAGTGATTTAACCTTATAGAGTTTCCTTCCGAATAACTCCTCTAACTATCAAGTCCTTCCGAATCTTAATACTTAGACCTACTCACTTAAATTTAATTACCTAAGTTGTTATTACTAAGTCCTTCCGAATCTTAATAATTTTAAATCGATTATAGACCGAACGATTATTTCATAAAACTTATCTAACCTATCTAGATTCCTTCCGAATACCTAGAATGTTGATTAAACAAATTAAATATAAACAACTATGATAACATATTAAAATCTAAGCAAATAAGGATCGACGGTTAAACACAAAAACATAAAACAACCGAAAACGTTAAATTAACATCAAACAGGATCCGTTAATCAAACAAGCGTAAAGAGTGTTTAGCTACTCATAACGTGGTCTGAAAAAGCAATAAAAGCGTTAGAAAACATTCTGGAATAATGATGAAAACAAAGAAAAGAACAAACGGATGAATCCCCGAAAGTGTCGTGATCGCCGAAATTATGATCTTCCTTGCCTTGAAATCTTGCTTCCAAACTTAATAACAGCTCCAGGAACGTATGAATAAATCTGAATAATTTTCTGGACGATTTTAATGTTGTATTTATAGGCAAAATCAAGGTGGAAATCGTCTACTCAAACTCCAATTTCTTGTGCTTATCCAGACAGGTGCGCAGCACCTCTTGCATAGGTGCGCCGCACCGGGCTCTTCCCGTGTCCAAAAACAACTCAAATTCCTCTAGGTGCGCAGCACACATACCCCAGGTGCGCAGCACCTCCTTATCTTCTCCGTATTCTCGTCATTTAAGCTCATTTCTTCACTCCTTTCCACTTTCCGATCATGTAAACCTGTAAAATAGATAAAAACACTTTTCCACACGATTAAATGTAAAAACCTATCCTATCCATCATGTTTACTATGAAAACCGACACAATATCGCATAGAAATATCTATATAAATATGCGATATCAAATCCCCCCAAACTTGCCTTTTTGCTTGCCCTCAAGCAAAAACTGTTTTCAAATTAAATATCAAAGCCAAAAATAAACATAACCAAACTCCTCACGATTTTTATTGGAAGTAAAATCACACAATCTCTCAAACTACTCTAAAAAGGTGTGTAAAATATCTCTTGCTCAGTCCATGGTGAATATTCCTATCATAGGCTTGATAATGTATCACTTCTCCACCACTAGAGTCTAGGTACAACTAAACGGGGACTTTTATTTCGGGTTATAACATACAGGTAAAGGCATGTGAATAAATATATACTGGAGTGTAAACGGGTTAAATAAAATAATACAAAAAAACTTAGATTAAATCCGAACTAAAATATAATCTCGAACGTATTGGATTGCTTAATTTCTTCAACTTATACTTTTTCTTCTTTTCCTCCAAATATATATGTATCGTAAATAATACACGACTCATATACACTATTTCGCTTAAAATCTACAACTAATTTTTTTTTCGTTTTTTCTGTTTTTTCGATTTTTCTTTTTTTTTTTTTTTTTTTTCAGCCTAGTACATGCCTTACAAAATATTATTTTTTTTTCTCGTGGTAAGTACACATGCTCAAAAGGCTAATAATCACTATGTATATTTTTTTCTACTATTTCTCCAAATACAAATATAATAATCGATACTTTTCTTCCATGCCTTAATAAACTTCACTTTACTTAATATAACAATTGCAATCAAAAATCTAAGTTCGGACTTAATCTAAAAAGAAACGAAATTAAGGCGAGTGTACAAAGTAATATAGTAGTGGTTTAGAAACGAAACGGTTTTAGGCGCAAATTGTTTAACTAGAGTTTCTAACACTAAAAGTAAGTGTTACAAGGGTTAGGCGGAAAATATATAAAAATATAAAAAGAAACGAAAAGGCTAATCAAATGGGTTAATCCTAATTTGCCCCTAGTTGTACCAAAATCACACTAAGTTTCCCTAATGTAATTGCTCATATGTGGTCTCGAAATGTATAACAATGTCAAGTTCTAAAGTCATCAACCATCGGCACACTCAAAGAAACGAAAAAGTAGCATTAAAAATGAATGCTTTCAAAGGCTCAAAGATCTCACTATTTTTCTGAGTGGGGTAAAAAAAAAAATGCGTCTGGTTATGCTTACAGTTTAAGGTATTTACCGACAAGACACGTTATATTTTTTTGTTTTTTTTTTTTTTCAATTTTTCAATTTTTTTGGATTTTCTGTTTTTTTTTTTTTTTTGACTCAAACCTGTACAACAACAACACATTTCAACACGATGGAAACTAAGCTAAGGTTCGAAAATAAAATAAAATTTCCCGATAACCCCCCCCCAACTTAAGTAACACATTGTCCCTAATGTGTTTACGACTCAAAAATAGGGAAATTTCAAAAAACTATCTAAAAATAAAATAAAAATACTACAAAAATAAAGAAAGGTAGAAAGTATAGAACCCGTTGGTGTAAAGTGGTAAATGGCGGTGGAATGCGGTGGCTGAACTGAATGCCAGGCTTATGA
>CAJVGC010000508.1:2557262-2589152 GCA_910822075.1 Senecio squalidus
ATGGAAACAAACTCAGCAAACGCTCTCTTGACCCGCTCCATATCGGAACATTTTGCATACTTCCATATAATGTGCCACATGCTTGTGCGGGTCGGACTTGAAATGTCCGTCAAAGGTGCTATCTTGAATCATTTTTAAATGATGTCCTTTAACGGAAAAATCGACCCCCAAATCCGGTGCTACAATGGCCGACCCATTCGTTTGTGGTACTACCCTATTCCTATTGATCATCGTATGTCAAAAGGATGGGGTGGGTCAATAATTCGCCCACCATTGGCTCCGCCATCTTCCCCATTTCCAGCCATTTCTTCTTCAAAAACTAGTTCAACTTCCTCCTCGGAAGATTCGCTTTCACTATAAACAACCGACGCGACTGCGCCTATACCCCGTTCCTCAAAAGTTTTTCCGGATCCGAAAGAGGACTTTGCACTTGTTTCCCTTGGGATCTCGTGTACATCCACAATCAATAATCCTGAAAATCACAAAACAACAAACAAAATACCCGTGAAAAATATTCAAACAAGTAATCAAACAATAAACTAAAAACTTCAACTAAATCAAGTCCCCGGCAGCGGCGCCAAAAACTTGATGCGAAAAATCTAGTTTTCCGAAAATTAAACCTTTACTAGATTACGACACGGGCAGTGTACCCTTGTCAGTTGTAAAATAGTATTAGCAAATATCGGGTTCGAACACAGGGACTATTTATAGTTGAAAATATTAGTTTATAAAACGCGTAACAAGTAACAAGTTGGTTTTAGTCTTAGTGAAGACTTGCTTATAATAACAGTAAAAATTATTTAAGATTTCAAATATGGATAAAAGAGACGCTTTGCTTGGACCGTTAATGAATATGTGTATTTCTTAGGTGTGAAAATATCGATAAACTTCTAATGTAAAATCCTAAGTTCCTTTCGAATATACCGGATTTCTCCAATTACCTAACCATGCAACGATTCCTTTCGAATACCGTTTAACACCTCAGTAATTGTGCATAAAGTTTCAAGCCGATGTGAGAATTAATCTATAAGCTTCCTTTCGAATAGCTTACTAAAACTCCTAAACCGATTTCTCTTAATTTAGTAGCTAGCGTTTGTGTTAATATCTACTTGTAAAATTTGTTGTTAATGATTCCTTTCGAATATCATTCACTTATAATCAACTAAAGACCGGCCGATTAATTCGTTCCTATTTTAGTAAAATTACGGATTCCTTTCGAATACCCGTTTTTAGATTACCAAACAAGAGTATAAACAATTTTAGCAAGATAATTAAGTTATTAACCCAAACGATCCCCAATTAACCTCTACACATCAATCGATTTTCAAACCCAAAACCTAACACATAAAACATCACATAATCCAAGCAAACGTACTAAGAATTAGCTACTCATAATCGTAACAAACACAATTAAATATGTAAAAGACATACTTCAAATTGCAATTAAATGATAAAAGATTCAATACCAAAAGCTGGAAATTAGGTTCCAAGTATCCCCAAATTAACAAAGCGGAAATTGAAATAACGATTGTTTCAATGGAAATTAACGATTATTCAAAAGTGTTCTTGATTCTCCTTGCTAATTGATATTCTCCAACTGATGATATGATGATAATGATGTGTTTTCTGGCTTTCCAACGTTTTATAATATAATTGCCCACTAACTCTTTGGGTTCCCACTTAATTAGGACTTAAAGAACAATTTTGTAACTGCCAGATACACGTCTTGCGCCGCAACTGCTCGTCTTTCGCCGCAACTCATAACTTGACTAAATTGATTTGCCAGATATGTGAGACTCTTGCGCCGCAAGTCCTAGGTCCTGCGCCGCAACTCGGCTTCAGCGAGCTTCACTATGTTTATGTCAACCAGTTGCGCCGCAATTAGATGTCTTGCGCCGCAATTAGACCAATTGATTCTGACTTGTCTTACTTAGCCACTTTTAGTCCAAATTCGCCTCCTTTAACTCCAAACATACTAAGAACCTATAAAAACACACTTTACACAAAACATAAGCAATACGGGGTCTATCCATTACGTTTGGGACACAAACATAACAAATATCGCTATGAAATACTCGTATAAATGAGCGATATCAGTGGTAAATTGAGACATGGTTGAGGAAAATGAGAGTTGTTTGAGCGTTTCTGTATGAGATTTATCTGAGAGTTGTATGAGAGTTGTGAGAGGTAAAAGTTGGGAGTTGATGTAGGTAGTATATATAAAAGCACAGAACCTTATCTCATAATATCTGACAGAAAATCCAGAGATTAAACCTTGTCCAGTGAAAATGCCACGTAGGATTGAGATAAGGATAAGAGCCGGTTTTGGGAAATCCGGCTTATCAAAAGCTTTATCTACCGTACTGTACCTTATGTCATAAAATCTGACAGAAAATCCAGAGATTAAAAGATAAGGATAAGAGCCGGTTTTGGGAAATCCGGCTTATCAAAAGCTTTATCTACCGTACTGTACCTTATGTCATAAATCTGACAGAAAATCCAGAGATTAAAAGGATAAGAGCCGGTTTTGGGAAATCCGGCTTATCAAAAGCTTGTACCTTATGTCATAAAATCTGACAGAAAATCCAGAGATTAAAAGATAAGGATAAGAGCCGGTTTTGGGAAATCCGGTTTATCAAAAGCTTTTTATCTACCGTACTGTACCTTATCTCAGAAAATCTGACAGAAAATCCAGAGATTAAACCTTGTCCAGTGAAAATGCCACGTAGGATTGAGATAAGGATAAAAGCCGGTTTTGGGAAATCCGGCTTATCAAAAGCTTTTTGTTAAAGGTCTGTATGATGTGAACTTTTCACTGTATCACGTCAAAAAATCTGACAGAAAATCCAGAGATTAAACCTTGTCGAGTGATGTAAAATATATAAATGGATGTTTTCAGACAAGGGATGGCAAAAGCATTCTATTCAAAACGTAGTCGACCGTACTGTTGGATAGAAAACTTTATTGTAATTTTCATTTGTTGTCTTATTTTAATTGTTTTTCTAATGTATGGCCCTTGTATTTTCAATATTATGTTGTTTTTTTTAAATAAAAAAATTCTATTAAGAAAGTTGATTTGTAATTTCAATATTATGTTGTTTCTTTTAAATAAATATATATATTGTCTCTTTTAAATAAAAATTCTATTAAATAAATATTACATTGTTTTTGATAAGTTAAAATTAACGGTTTCTGAAATTTGATTGCCGAAAAAGTAGTGGTGATCGGTGACGGTGAAATTTGAATATTGTATCCAATGCAATCATTATAACGTTACTTGTTTGTCAGCTAGCTTCGGAAAGTGATACACTAGGGAGACTGTCTCCTGTAGTTAACATGCACACTATATTGTCATGTTTCTGTTAATATGTTTTATTTAATATTTAATGTTATAACAAATATGGATATAAACAAATATTAAAGCAGGAAACAAATATTAAACACAAACATAAATTTTATTAATGAACAAATCAAACATAGTTCAATACAACACAATAGGTAAACGTACTACTGGGGGGAGGGGGGCGGGGGCGTAATATAAATGACTGCCGGTGATCTCGTTGGTTGTGGGATCCTGGTTGATCTTCTGGGTTCTTCATTCTTGGGGTTTGGGTGGCTGTGTCCAACCCAAAATCACCAAAAGACTGAATCTGAACCGGGCTACTATCATGATATGAGACCAGACGTGCCAACCATTTCGGTACTAGGGTCCCTTTGGAAATCTGGTTGTACCCAAGGTCGAAACCCATCGCCATGAAAATTGGGTGACAACGAAAGCCAAGTAGAGTCATAGGGAGGGGGAGGGGTATGGCCAGGGGTAAGCGTACGCATCAACTCGTTGATCATGTCTAGCCCATGTTGCGTACCACTACCTCCAGCCTCAAACTGTTTGTGTACTACTACCTCCATGCTGATACTGAGAACCACCACCATCTGCCCGAGTATGCGCCCGTACTGGGAACCACCCTAACCAACCCTGATACTGACCTCCATATTGGGGTGGAGGAGACGAGGACGTGGATAATACGGTAGTGGGGGAAACGAAAATTGTTGGCTTGCGATCATAGTTCATCCGGTCCGGATTATGTCCATATCCCATAGCATCATTAGGGATTTGAACAAAATCCTGCACATGGCGTTGTTCCCCACTCCACTATCCATGTTCTGTCGAGCACGATCGTGGATTTCCCTCAACGCCCTCGTTCTGCAAAAAAAATTAAAAACATATAATATAAAATAAATGTGATATACAATATGAATATATAAACAAAATAATACGCATAACATATTACCTGTACTGGCTGGACACCGCCCCATTGTGGATACCACGTTGGGAGGGTCAGGTGCACCCGAGTTCGTGATGACTAAGACAGTGCGCTGAATACCACTGCATATAGCCAGGTAGAACACCTTCCCCCTCTGGTCCATCAAATTGATAGACATGGTTTGTATCTATCATTCCACCACGCTATCTGTGCCTTCTTTCTTCCGCTTCCAGTCTGTACCTCGTCCCCCGCTAAACGAACCCGCATGGATCCTCTTGTGCTCTCTAGCAAAAAAACTTTCGGAACCCCTTGCCCGAATCCAAACGCCTGCATACTCGGTTCGGTTGATGAGGTTCCGCAGCATACCACCAAACAAGCCTCCACTATACGCCCATATCCCGCTGTCTCTCCGGCAATCATACACAAGGCCCCCCAGTACATCGGTATAAGGACACCAAATAAACTGGCCCGCTTCCAACGCGTGAAAGCGGCACGGTATGCAACCAACACATGAGCCGGTGTGCGTGTGTTACTAAAGTTACCAAACCGGCGATGCCACCTAATATACAAATTAATAATCGTAAAAATTTGATAAAATAATAAATATAATAATCAGTATTAAAATTATATAATAAAAATAATAAATATATAAAAATAATAAATAGAATAAAAATAATAAATATATAAAAATAATAAATATATAAATTAATCTAAATTAATCTAAATTAATCATAATAACAAATATAATAAAAATGTAATGCAGAGATAAAAACATTACTTTTCACCAACGCAGTGTGTGTAAATATGTTGTACACCCTCCTGTATGATCCTACGGGGCGCAGTAAGGGGTATTCTCTCCCAGGCCCAAAGGTGAAGCAAGATCAACGGGCCCTGAATACCTTTGACATCCGGCTTCTCCGCAGCAGTACATAGTTGTCGGTACAAATAAGCCAACACTGCGGAGCCCCAGCTAAGTCTACCACCCTCAGTTAGGTCGTCTATGTTTTTCAAAAAATTAAGCGACACATCATACGACCTTGAATCACTGAACAGGTGCCCACCCAAAAGAGCCATAATATAAAGTCTAGCTCTTTGCCTGCTGTCCCCGCTGGGATGAGTAATTTGATAAACTAGCTCATGGATTGTTATTCTCCCACCTTCAACTTCACTCTCATCTGCCTGAAACCCAAGATAGTCAAAACAATCAGTCACCCACACATCCGCGTTTTTAGACTCAAAAACTCCGGAAACCACCGGTCCGTCTACAGCAGCCCCCAAATAACTTGTACGTCTTAACGTAACGGTCGCTTCACCGGTGGGAAAATGGAAGGTGTGCGTCTCGGGACGCCACCTCTCGACCAAAGCCGTAATCAGAGCGTGGTCGATTTTATGGTAACCGGTGCGTAATACACCGTCGAACCCAGCGCTGGCTATCCAGTTTCTCACTTCCTCCGGAATATTCTCGGTCTCGTCCCAAAATCTGGAATCACACCGTCTAGCTTTTATGGAAGTAGTATGATCTTCCAAATTGTTAAATAGACGGGCAGCACGGTGGTGGTTATCATTTTGTAAGTACAGCAACTCATTGTTTCGAGGGATTGCGGATGCTACAAATTGCGCCATTTTGTGTTTTGGTTTGATTTTGGTCGGATTTCTTAAGTTTTTGCCGGATTGTTTTTTTGTGTTGTAAGATTTTTGTGTGTGGTGTTAGTATGGTCGCTACATGGTGGATATTTATGATTCTCAAGAACCGGACTTGGCAATGCCGGTTCTTAAACGTGGCAGATTGTCATTGGACATGGCTAAAAGGACTGTCGGTGGACTTAAAGTGGCGCAGAAAAAGTTCCAAGAACCGGACTTGGGAAGTCCGGCACATGCAATGTGGATTTCCAACGTGGAAAGTGATGCTGACTGGGCGATGACTCAGCTTTTCTGTAGTGGAAATCCGACGTGGCCAGGTGATTTGGCAAGAACCGGACTTGGGAAGTCCGGTTATACGTGATTTCTAAAAAATTTCCGTTGAAATCCACCGGTGCTAATTCCGGTGGATAAATATCCATTCCGGCCAAATTTTCCTGAAACCAGTGGCGAATCCAAGACCGAATTTGGAATATCCGAAACATTGATTTTTTATCGATCTTAATAAGTAAACATAAAAAATAAAATAATATTTTGAACTTTTTTTAGTTCAAAAACATGACACTTGGCGGGTTGCGGTGTATTCGTAGCTATGGTCCGCTCCAGCTGGAAACTTGATTGGAAAGTGCGGATATGGAAACATATACAAAGGAATCCTTTGAGATCATAAAAACGAGTCAGTTACCATAAAACGACTTGATGAAACCGGTTTCAAGGCAAGAAGGAGTTTCACTTAGACATCACAATGCTTTCACAATATCGGCACAAACATTATAGTTATTGTTGAGTTTTGCAATGAAATCAAGTCCATGTGCTCAACGTGAAATATTTAAAGGTTTTCTTCAATGTTGTTCAACGATTTTCGGACCCTCTACCTATTACGGTGAGTTTTTAAAATAGAGCATTCTGATTAGTTTATTTAGTCTCAAGTTTTATAATGGTCTTAAATAAACTCAACCATATATATATATATATATATATATATATATATATATATATATATATATATATATATATATATATATATATATATATATATATATATATATATATATATATATATATATATATATAGTGAATGGTTAATGCGAGAACTCCTTTTTTTTGCGAGAACTGCGAGAACTCTTACAAAAAGTGTTAAATCACGTTTCACTTTATTCACTCTATTGGAGATTAATAATCAAGTAAATATAAACGTAAAAAACTAAAAAAAAATCATATAAAATGACGTAAAAAAATTTCGTTCATATATGAACTCATTTTTTGAAAAAAAACGTTCATATGTGAACAATTCTAAATACGCGTGATTTCATATAATTTTTTTTAATTTTTCATTTATATTTTTACTAGATTTTTACCATTCAATAGTTTTTATAGTTCAATAGACATAATTACATGTTAATTTACACTTTTTTTAAGAGTTCTCGCAGTTCTCGCAGAAATAAGAGTTCTCGCATGAATCAGTCCCTATATATATATATATATATATATATATATATATATATATAGAGGTGGGTTCAAATAGGAACCACTAAATATTTGAGAACCATTAGGAACCAATATTCACCAGTGTATATACATATGATATTTACCAGTGTATATATATATATGATATTCACCAGTGTATATTTAATATGATATTCACCAGTGTATATTTAATATACACTGGTGAATATCATATATATACACTGGTGAATATTGGTTCCTAATGGTTCATAAATAATTACATGGTTCTCATTTGAAACCAAATATATATATATATAGGGAGGAGATCATGTAAAAAGTTCAAAAATTGTAAAAAGTGTGAGAAGCATTGTGGGAATGACATGTGGCAACCTTTTTTTTTTTTTTTTTTTTTTTTTTTTTTTTTTAATAATAAAATAATATTTTTAATAAAAAAAATATTTAAAAAAAAAATCGAAATTTTTTTTTTCGGGAAATTTTTTTTTTCGGGAAATTTTTTTTTTTTTGCTCGAAAAAAGTTATGTACGAAAAAAAAATATGATACACATTTATGATGCACATTTATGATGCACACCTACGATACACATTTATGTGTGCATCATAGTTGAATATTATTGATTTTTTGTGTGTATTATAGTTGAATATCAAAGGTTTTTTATGTGCATCATTAATGTGCATCATATGACGTGACATATTCAATTTTTTTTTTTTCCAAAATCTTTTTTTTTCGATATTTTTTTTTTTTTTAATAAAAAAATAATATCTTTTTTTTCATTAAAAAAAAAAAAAAAAAAAAAAAAAAAAAAAAAAAATTAAATTTCATATAAGTTGCCACATGTCACTCCCATAATGCTTCCTACACTTTTTACAAATATAAGACTTTTTATTTGATCCTACTCCTATATATATATATATATATATATATATATATATATATATATATATATATATATACATATATATATATATATATATATATATATATATATATATATATATATATATATATATATATATATATATATATATATATATATATATATATATATATATATTTGGTTTCAAATATATATATATATATACAATCACATAGTCAGTCTCATGTTACAATATAAACGTTCAAATACAGTTTTTAAAATAAAAAAATAACAATCTCTATGTAATTTATGTAATCCTCTGGTTTAACAATCTCCTAGTTTCAAGCATGCCCTTTGTCTTTTTCTGTTAGTACACCATGTGATCAAGTTTCAAGATGATAAAAGTCATTTTTTTTCTTATTCTTTTATAAGAAAAAATAAAAAAATAAATAGACAAGTAGGACAACTAAAATATGTTAATAAATGACCATACTCTCTTTGAAAGCTACCTATTATTGACTTCAATATTTTATAAATGTGCGAGATAACCCCTTGGTATAATATATAGTCAATCTCAGATTCACAGCCAATTTACCACCTTGGTTTGTTCTGATCCGAACTCGTTTCAATCCAAATTGGTCTGTATTATGTCCCATATGGAGCATCTAAACTACCTCAAAATCCCATTTCAAACCATCAATGATTGTACCGAAAACTTCAACGAAACAAACTTTATTGGAAAGGGTGGATATGGAAAAGTCTACAAAGGAATCCTTTCATGGGCAGAACACAAAAACCAACAAGTTGCTGTCAAACGATTAGATGACACCGGGTTTCAAGGCAACAAAAGAGTTCTATACAGAAATCACAATGCTTTCGAAATGTCAACACAAGAACATTGTAGCTTTTGTAGGGTTTTGTGACGAAGACAAGGAGATGATCCTCGTCTATGAGTATGCTATCCATGGAAGCCTTGATACATATTTAAGTGACGGTAAAATGTTGGATCAACTGTCCTGGAAAAGACGTCTAAAAATATGTATTGGTATCGCATCTGCATTAAATTATCTTCATAATCAGGTTGCAGGTGAACATAGAGTCATACACCGTGATATGAAAAGCGCGAACATTTTGTTGGATGAAAAATGGAAACCAAAATCTCAGATTTTGGGTTGTCTAGGATAGGTTTATCAAATCAACAAAACACCTTTTTGATAACTAATGTTGCTGGTACACATGGGTATTGTGACCCACAATACCAAAAGACGGGTATTTTAACAAAAGAATCAGATGTGTATTCATTTGGTGTGGTTTTATTTGAACTTTTGTGTGGAAGGTTGGTATGTGTTTTCGAATACCAAGATGAGAGACGATTCCTCAATAACTTGGTCCGAACCTACTACAAGAATGGAGAGCTAGAGAAGATTGTCGATTACAGAATTAGAGATCATATCAATGGAGCAAAAATGAGCTATTTTTCGGAAATTGCTTATCAATGTTTGCAAAAGACTAGAGAAAAACGACCTCCAATTAGTGAGGTTGTACTCCATCTTAAGAAACTCAAGGACAATCAAGTAAGTTTGAATTAATATTCTTTTTTTTTGGTAAACTAAATAAAATAATACTTTTATAAATGTTATTACAAAAAAAATATGTGATTTGGAAACCACGTAAAAATAATGAATTTATAATATTGGTGATGCGGTGCGTATAGAAGACAAGCTAGTAAAACGTTTGGAGGTTCAGTAGACGACTGCGACGCACTAGAAGGCGGTGCGCCGCAACCGGCCATCAGACGGGAATCAAGTTTGGAGGAATTCAGTGGATGCAACTCAGTGAGAGTGGGTGCGTCCCATCGGGGCTTCAGCGGGCTTCGACGGGTTTTTCCAGTTTTTGAAGTTTCAGCTTTATCAAGGGATCTTTTATTTATTTATTTTAAAGTTTAGGGACTTGTTTCGTTTCTTTTATTAGGGTTGGTATTTAATGTTTGTGGGATTGAACAATGAGGGGACGTCTATCTTTTTTTTTTTTTTTTTTTTTATTGAAATCAACAATTAAAACTCTTTGATAGTTTTATCAATGGTTTGGTTTAATCTGTATACCGTATTCATTATTGAATCAACGGATATTGATTGTATTGATTCATTTCGGGTATTCATTGATTGAATCGACGGAGTTTATCTATTTATCTTGTTTATCCTTCCACCGCGCTACATCAGTGGTATTCAGAGACGAATGATCCGAACAATGCCTCCACGTTATGGGATTAATGATTTGCGCCGTTTGAACGCTGAATTGCAGCATCAGGTTGACGAATTGACCGAACGTTTGAATGAATTCCTTTATCCACAAAATCATCATGATGATGTCACTGTTACGGATGATAACCCATTCGGTGATCATCACCCACATGTTCAGGAACGTCACAATGACCAGTGGGAACGAAGCTTCAAGGTAGATATTCCCTCTTTTGATGGTTCTCTTAAACCAGAGGATTTTCTTGATTGGTTATCTCAAGTTGAGGAAATTTTGGATTTTAAAAATATGCCAAATGACAGGTGTGTACCTCCTTTGGAAATTCGATTGCAAGGACGAGCTCAGGCTTGGTGGAAACAATTGAAACAAGTTCGTGTGCGTAATGGTATGGCGAAAATCACTAGCTGGGACAAGTTTAAGAAGCACGCACATGCTATGTTTTTAACCTATAACTTTGAAAGATAGTTGTACCAATGCTTCCAAAACCTTCGACAAGGTAGCAAGACTGTTGATGGCTACACAACAACGAGTGCCTTGCACGTTTGGATCTTCATGAAACACCGATTCAAGTAGTTTCTCGTTACATTGGTGGTCTTCGTTTGCAAATCCAGGATGTTTTGAATATGTTTGATCCACTCGCTGTCTCCAAAGCACATCAACGTGCCTCGCAAGCGGAGAAACAACTCAATCGTCGGGCTCCCGTGGGTTTTCGACAACAATCCACTTCAACAAACCACGCAACACGCAAAGATCCTCAGTGTCCTATGCCAATCACCCAACCTACTCTCCCAGGTGGTGGTATACAGTGTTTTTAGTATGGAGAAACGGGTCATCGACAGTCCGACTGTACGAACATTCGGTCTACAAACATCGGGTTATTTACGTAGTGAGGATATTGACCAAGCACCTGTAGAGGAGGTGGATACCCACCCGATTTATGATGACTATCCGAATGATGTCGATGAGGTGTATTTTTCAGGGGATGTCGGACCTCTTTTGGTTTTACGCAACGCGTTTCTAACTCCGCGAGCTCCTGATAATGAGTGGTTACGTCACAATCTATTACATTCGACGTGCACCATTGAAGGAAAAGTGTGTACCTTTATTATCGATGCATATAGTTGTGAAAATGTGATTTCTGAACTTACGGTGTCTAAACATAGTCTTCCGACTGAAGCACATCCCAAACCCTATCGTCAATCATGGCTCAGTCAAGGTACGGATATTGTGGTTTCTAAACGTCTTTTGGTGTCGTTTTCTATAGGTTCTACTTATCAAGACGCTACTTATTGTGATGTAGTTCCTATGGATGTGTATCATGTGTTATTGGGTCTTCCATGGCATTTTGATTACACCATTCAACACAATGGCTATGCAAGAATCAGGGCTGGTTTTCATGGTACTTTTATATCCGTCTGCATCATTGCATACTAGTAGGGAAACTCCTACAAGTTTGGGAGATGCCCATCCTTTATTGCAAGAATATGCGGATGTTTTTCCTGAGTCTCCTCCACAAGAGTTCCCACTATTATGTGACATTCAACATCACATTGATTTAGTTCCGGGTGCTTCTTTGACAAATCGACCTCATTATCGCATTCCGAAAGAACACGAATAACTTTGGTCGTCAAGTGGAAGAATTGCTTTCTAAAGGGCATGTTCTTGAGACTCTTAGCACGTGTGCTGCCTGTCCTTCTTACTCCAAAAAAAGATGGGTCGTGGTGTATGTGTGTTGATAATAGGTCAATTAATAAGATCACAGTCCGTTACAGATTTCCGATTCCTCTCTTGGATGATTTACTCGACCAGCTGGGAGAGATCGTATTTTCAGCAAGTTGGATATCAAAAGTGGGTACCATCAAATTCGTATTCGTATGGGGGATGAATGGAAAAACGACATTTAAAACACGGGAAGGGTTATATGAATGGCTTGTTATGACCTTTGGTTTATCTAATGCACCGAGTACTTTCATGCGGGTGATGAATCAGGCTTTCATTGGCAAGTTTTTTGTCGTTTATTTCGACGACATTATGGTATATAGCATGAATCCTTTTGAACACCTTGGTTATTTACAGGAGGTTCTACTCATTCTACGTCTATGCGGCTACCTCTAAGTGGGTAATTCATGACGGATACAATCCAATTTTTGGGATACATTATTTCTTGTGCTGGTCTCAAGGTGGATCCCTCTAAGGTACAAGCGATTTAACAATGGCCTACACTTCTTCCATCACTGAGGTAGTGTAGTTTCCATGGGTTGGCTTCCTTTTACAGACGTTTATATCCCTCATTTTAGTAGCATTATGGCAACTATTACAAACGTTTCTATGGACGCCCGATGCCGAATCTGATTTTGTTGATATTAAGAAAACGTCTAACGTCTGCACCAATCTTGGTACTCCATGAATTTTCCTTTGCTTTTGAACTTCACTGTAATGCTTCCAAAACATGGTGTTGGTGCCGTTCTTAGTTAATCTGTAGACCCGTGCTTATTTTAGTGAGAAACTTCTGGGGCTAAATTGGTTTTAGCACTTATGATGTTGAATTTTATGCTATTGTTCAAGCCATTAAACATTAGCGTCACTACTTATTTCACGGGGAATTTGTTCTTTACAACGATCATGATTCTCTTAAGCATCTTGTACAACAGATAAGATTTCTCATCGTCATGCTTCATGGATTTCTTATCTTCAACAATTTACTTTTGTTATTAAACATAAGGAGGGCATTTCTAATCGGGTGGCGGATGCATTGAGTCGTCGTAGCACACTTCTTACTGAATTTCGGGTTAGTGTGCCGTATTTTGATTCATTTTTAGATCTTTACAAGGATGATCCCTTCTTTTCCCATATCTTGTTACAACTTCAACATGGTGTTTCCTCAAGTTTTTTTTTAGACGGTGGGTTTCTTTTCGTGGACTTCAATTGTGTATCCCACCTTGTAGTTTGCGTTTGCGTCTTATTAGGAGCTTCATAATGAATGTCATGTGGGTCGTGATCGTACGTTACAACTCCTTGCCAATTCGTATTTTTGGCCTTCTATGCGCAAAGAGGTTGGGCGGTTTGTGGCTCGATGTCGTATTTGCCAACTTGCTAAAGCCTCTACGACCAATTGCTGGTCTTTATATGCCTCTTCCCATTCTGACTCAACCATGGTCTGATGTCAGTATGGATTTTGTTCTTGGTCTTCCTCGTACATAACGTGGTAACGATTCAATTTTTGTGGGTGTTTGATCGTTTTTCTAAAATGGTCAATTTTATTCCATGTAAGAAGACTTCTGATGCTGTTTGTGTGGCTCAACTCTACTTTCGTGATGTTTATCGCCTTCATGGTCTACCGACTTCTATTGTCTCTGATCGGGATACCCGTTTTGTCAGTCACTTTTGGCGTAGCTTATGGGGAATGGTTAATACTCAGTTAAATTTTAGTAGTGCTTATCATCCTCAAACGGATGGTCAACCCGAGGTATTCAATCGCTCGTTGGTAATTGTTGCGTAGATTAGTGGTGATAATCCGAAAGCTTGGATTGAGGTTATCGTAGGCTGAATTTGCACATAATCAGTGTTTTAATCGTTCTTACTGGTTTCAGTCTGTTTTTATTTCTCCTCGTGGTCCCGACGAATTTGCTGACTCTTCCTTGAAACATCCGGAACCAAATACACACCATTTAAAAAAAAAAAACTTACAAAACATTTGACTAACGTTCTAAGGTGTTACTACTTCATCTCTTTAGTTTAACAACAAATGTCCGTTAACATCTCATTTTACACATTGGAAGCGGAAGCTCTTACAAAAAACATTTTTAACATTAATGTTTACAATACGGTCTCCTTCCCTTCCTTTTCTTTAGTTTGCCTTGCCATAAACTCGATTACCTACAAAACATACAATTATAATAATATATTAACGTTTAAGCTAGTGAGTATACCTTACAATTATGTTAATATCACATCTAACACGACTACTTTAAAAATCTATTCTTTCTTTCTTTCCAATTACTTCTTTCTTTCCGACAATCAAATTTTCGTATCTAACACTTATACATACCCTCGCGGTATTTAAAGTTGATGCTACTTCTTCTCGACTATGAAAGTCAATTCCCGACAATCAAATTGTCGTATCTAACCATTCTTTTCATTATAACACTTTATAACATTACTTCTAACACTTATAAACAACTTAAAAACTACTAAAAACTAGTCTGGACAACAACTACGACACATTGTACAACATTGCAAACAAAACAACTCATTCTGACCACTCACTTGCTACATTAGCGTCATATCATATTTAGCAATAACCCGAAATATAAATAACAACCATACATAAATAACAACCATAAACGTAAATAACAACCATAACTTAAATAACAACCATAAACATAAATAACATACCATAACTTAAATACAACCATAACATAAATAACACCATAATAAGGCCTCTACGTTTAATTCTCGTTATATGCTCAAACAACTATATACTTTATCATTGGATTACAAAATATTTCAAGACTAATTAAGTCTCATCTTTCTCTTCTTCCAACTATATAGAGTTGGTTCTTACTTCTTTCCGACTATTAAAGTCGTATACATACCCTATTGATTCTACTTCTTTCCGACATACAAATGTCATTTTCTACTAATCTTTAGCTTAATAATGGTTTAGGATATCATTCCTACACTTAAACCTACTTTAGAAATCACTAAAACTCTGGGTCTAGACATTCACTGCAACGCATCTAACAACAACTGCGGCGCACCTAAGACAACTGAAAATCAAACCATACCCACGGGAGTGCCGGATGCGGAGCACCAGGACTCAGGTGCGGCGCATCTAGGCCTGTGAGATGGCGGATTTTCGTTTTTGATGTTTTCATGCTCTTACACGTTAGTTTACGGCACTTCTAGTTCTTATTTACGCTAACAACTTAACCATATATAATAGTATATGAATAAAATCTCCAAGATATTTACATACAATATAAACATTCAACATATCAAATAGGCTTCGTATAGTCAACCTCGAGTCGGATTAAGCTACAACATACAAAGCTCTTCCCTTTTACTCCTTTTTCTCCAAATCTGCGTTTTTATAACCACTCCTTTCAATATATCTTAACATACAGATAAATACATGTATTAAACTCATTACAAATCTTTCTACTCTTTCTAACACTTTCTAACATTTTTTGGCAATTCTACCCAACTTGCCACTCCTTGGGTCTTTTGACCCATTCATTCCCTAATGCACAAATAAGTATTTTAACTCTTTAAACACATTACATCAAACATAAATAACACATTGTAAGTAATGTTTTCTTCTCTCTAATCATTTCTTACCCATTTGCCATCTCTTCACGGGGTCACATGACCCGTTTGCAACTAGTATAACCATACTTAACATCGTTTCACCCAAACACAATTCAAGTACATATAGCTTATCTTTTCTATCATAAACATGATAATAATCATTCTTAACATTAATTCTTCATTCTAAAACATTCTCACAATAATAAACACTTCTACAAAATAAATCATCTTTTCACCTTATTAGCTAAAACATGAAATCTTACAAAATTTCATATACATAAATCTTTCTCTAAATCTTTACATATATTATAACATCAAATAACATATAAACAAAGCTTAATTCTAACAATTCTTCAACTTTCATGATTATCCCCAAATAATCAAATATATAATTTAACCAAATTAAGCATTATCTATCTTCAATTAAACATCTAAATGATGTTATAACACATAATACAAACTCAAATTTATCAAATAACTTAAAGTATATGATCATACCTTCTTTTTTTTCTATTAGAACCAAAATTAGGGTTCTTAAACCCTTAATCTTCACTTTAATTGAAGAAATTCCTTATTAATTAGCTTCAATTTGATCTTTTCTCTCTTTTTCTTTCTCTCTAAACCGCCATTTACACCACACATACACCTAGAAAATTCTGGAAATACCACCTCTAAATCCACCTCATATCCAGTTCTCTAAAATTACACTTGTGGTCCCTCATCTTTCAAACTTACTAAGTTACTTACTTAACCATAATAGTTAACAATGTAAATCCTTTCTAACCAAAAAGCTAACTATTTTCTTACCAATTTAGTCCTTCTCCATTTCCAATTTTTATTAAGACTAAAACATAACATATATACTTATAAAATATTCTATTTCGAAACTAGGATGTTACATTCCTAGCAAAGTTCGTCCACATGGAACTGTTGTTGATTTTTGTTTCTCAGATTACCCATGTTCATCAACAAACACCCATGAGCATTTGTTTGATGCGACGACTAAATATAAGACTTAAGCTGATCGTCACCGCCGTGTAGTCATCTTTGAAGTTGGGGATTTTGTGTAGGCAATTTTGACAAAGGACCGTTTCCAGCTCATAAATACAATAAACTTTCCGCAAAGAAGATCGTTCCTATTGAAATTACCGAAAAGATCAATTCCAATTATCGTGTGCAGCTACCAAGTCATGTTCGTACTTCAGATGTTTTTAATGTCAAACATTTGATTCCGTTTTTGTACGATTCTTCTGACTCTGATGAAGATCTCCTTTCGGATTCGCGGACGCTTTTCTATCCGGGGGGGGATTATGGGGTGCGTATAGAGGACAAGCTAGTAAAGCGTTTGGAGGATCAGCACACGACTGCGACGCACCAAAGGCGCTGCGCCGCAGCCGACCATCAGACAGGAATCAAGTTTGGAGGAATTCAGTGGATGCGACGCAGTGAGAGTGGGTGCGCCCCATCGTGGTTTCAGCGGGCTTCGACGGGTTTTTTTCCAGTTTTTTGAAGTTTCAACTTTATCAAGGGATCTTTTATTTATTCTTTTAAAGTTTTAAGGAGTTGTTTTGTTTCTTTTATTAGGGTTGGTATTTAATGTTTGTGTGATTGAACAATGAGGACGGCTATCTTTTTATCACTGAAATCAATAATCAAAACTCTTGATAGTTTTATCAATTGTTTGGTTTAATCTTTATACGGTATTCATTATTGAAACAACGGATATTGATTGTTTTGATTCATTTCGGGTATTAATTGATTGAATCAACGGAGTTTATCTAGTTATCTTCTTTCCACCGCGCTACATCAATTAATGTGTGAAGATATTTATAATTAAACCTTCATCCAAATGTTCTGAATGCATATCGAGAGAAGAAGACCGTAGACTTCATATACAATATGTTATGTGTATACGAGTTATAATTGTGTGTTTCTATATATATATATATATATATATATAATATATATATATATATATATATATATATATATATATATATAGATTGGGTTCAGAAGGGATCCCTAATTCTCTAGAGATCCAGAGATCCTTTCCTAATCACCCATTTTTTCCTTATTTCTTTGTTCTTTTTTTTTTATTTTACTTTTTTCTAATTTTTTTTTTTACTTTTTTCTTTTACCTTTTATTTACTTTTTATTTTTTTTTCTTCCGAAAATCACATTTGATTTTTCAACCTTACTTTTTAAAAATACATGTGATTTCAATCTACAAATCTTTTATGGGTAAAATCACGTTTGATTTAAAAAATTATTGATTATTTTTTACCAAATCACATGTGATATATATTCAAGAAACAAATTTTTCTAGTGTGACTTTAAAATTTATAAATTTTGGTTTTTAAAAATCACATGTGATTTTCGACAAAAAAAAAATTCACGTGATTTTAAAATTTATAAAAATATCACATGTGATTTCAATTTTTACAAAAATATCACATGTGATTTTGAAAAAAAACAATAAAAGTTAAGTAAAACATAGCAAAAAAAAAAACCGAATTAAAAAACGAAAAAAAAAATAATGAAAAAAAAAAAAATATTAAGGGAAAAATGTATGGCTAGGAAGTGGATCCGTGGATCCGTGGATCTCTAGAGAATTGGAGATCTTTTTGAACCTCAACCTATATATATATATATATATATATATATATATATATATATATATATATATATATATATATATATATATATATATATATATATATATATCATTAATATAATATAAAAGAGGGGCCTTAAATGCCACATGGCGAAGCAAGATCCGTTAGATGAATTATTGATATCAGCCGTTAGATCAGATTGATGATGTCATCAAATATTATTTTCATTTTACACCCTCTTACAATACATAATTACATTCTCTATTTTATTCAATCTCTACTCAAATAAAAAACATAATTATAATTTATTTATAGAATCTTTTAATTTAGACTATAATTTACCTTATTATTATTCTAAAATCTCCATACACAAAATATCAAACCATGTGTATAAAAATAAAGGTGTATATGTTATTATAACTATAAACAATATGTGTATAAACGTAAAAGTATATATATATATATATGTATTCTACGTACAACACTATTTTCTCATAATAAATTAAAATCTACATAAAAATAAAATTTATGATTCATTTTTATTTTTTTCCGCGTTATCGCGGGACAATAATCTAGTATATATATATATATTTTATCAAAAAGTGCATATATTGCTTTATACATGTATAAGTGTGTGTTTCTAAACCATAGAGTCTATTATAAAAACTATTAGTACAAAAGATTAATTTTAAAGTTTGAAAAATTAAAACTTTTTAAACCATAAAATTACATTGTCTATGCATTAAAAAAAACAGTTAATTCTAGAGTTTGAAAAATTAAAACTTTTTAAAGGCAAAATTGAAGTTAACATATTTTAACTATCTATATTAAAATAAAAGATTAATTTTGAGACAAATAAAAATGGAAAGATGAACGGTATTAATTTATTATGAACTTTTAAACTTTTTAATGCCAACGGTGGGATTTTCGATTATCAATAACCATGTTGGAGGGGATATTTTTGCAGGATTTACAAACATATGACTTGAGGAATTTGGCGATTGAGTTTGACAACAAGGCTAAAAGTTCATTAGTTGATCGTCAACTTGTATGATATCCCTCCTTTTATTCTTTCTTTATGGTGCTATTGTATGTTCTAATAAATATGTTTTTGCAGAAGAATGTTGATGCTCTTATTAAATGTGTTACGAAAAACATTGGATTCAGTCAAGGCAAACCTGTTGCGGCTTTTACTATATACAAATGCCTTCTTCACTGGAAATCTTTTAAAGCCGAAAAGACTAGTTTGTTTGATCGTATTTTTCAGATATTTCTTTCTGCACTTGTGGTATCCAAGTTCATAATATTATTTTGTGTGTATCAACTAAAATTGTTTATTAGATTATGTGAAGTATAATGAAGGGCCACATTAACGCAGGATCAAGATAATAATGAACACTTGGCGTATTGGCTATCAAATGCATCTATATTGTTATTCTTAGTTCACATGAGTTTTAAATCTGATGGTCCAAGTTCAGTTCGAAAACTTCCACCGCGAACTTCACTCTTTGGGAGAATGCCAATGGTAGTGATACCTAATCTTATTCTTTATTTGATGTATATGTGTAAAAATGAACGGGTCAGGCCAAATTAGCTTTTAGCGACTTAATTTTGTGCCTGATCCGTTAGAGATAACTGAAGAATGATATAACCCCTTTATTATTATTATTATTGATAAACATAGGAATACATAAACCCTAATAAAACCCTAATTGACCCAAAACCCACAGGTCGGGCTTGGGCCACATCTAATACTCTCCGGCAGTTCGAGCGGCGAAATCGCAAAAGCTCGAACTGGAGAATGAAATTACAAAAGAAAACATAATTATGAAAAGTAATAAAAAAAAATTAAAAGGATAGATAAACATAGATAGTTGCTAATAAAACTCGTTGCTTGGGCGGAACGTGACGACGCGTTAATGATGTGGTCGTTGCTTTTCCGGATGCATTTTCTTCGAAATTTAATTACGAATCCACTGCCGCTGACGGCGTCATCTAACTCCAAACTGTTTGAGAGTTAATAGCAAAACACTAAAACTTTTTTTTTTCCAGATCTGAACCCGGTGATTGTTTCGGAGCGTATGGGCGCGTCTAGTGGTCTTCTTTTGCGATTCCGGTATGCTTTTCTTTGGAATTTAATTACGAAGCCACTGGCGCCGACCTCATCATCTAACTCCAAGCGGTTTAGGAGTTATGACCGAAACAATGACCGGTGGTGTACAAATCCGAATTTTTTTTTATTTTTTTTTTTTTTAGGGTTTGGAACCTAGTTAAGCTAGGCGGCTCATCTCTACGCCGATTACCATGAAGAATGATATATTATTATTATTATTGATAAACCTATATATAATTTTGTGCTCCTTAATAAATAATTGCTCAATGATATTTTTTACTGTTATGTACAGCGATTACGTTCATCCCCGTCTACTGACAACCCAGTCTTGCTTTTTAAGCAGCAGTTAACAGCATACGTAGAGAAAATTTATGGTATTATACGTGAAAAATTGAAGAAAGAATTAGGATCATTCCTCATCTTATGTATTAAGGTACTTGAAATTCAATTCATCCTCCCATTTGACTCATCTTGTAACCATATAGATAGATGTGGTGATGTTGACCCGTTTACTCAGAAATGGGTCAATTCGGGTTATGTTTTATCTCTAACGGGTAAAAAAGTTATTTATTAAATGAAACAGGTCAATAGTTTTCAAGTTTTCAATTCATAAAGTTTTTCTAATGTTTTCAAGTTTTCAATTGCCAAAAAAAATCAGGCAGCACGAGGAACCAAAGGAGTGCAACGATCAGGGTTGTCCTTCGGCGAACAAACCAATCACTGGCAAGGCATCATTGACTGCCTAAATACTCTTCTCATTACATTGAAAGAAAATTTTGTATGCATTTAAATCCATCATTCCATTGCCTCTTAATTGTTATATAGATGTTACAATACTTACGCTATTTGCATTTCAGGTTCACTCCATAATTGTTCAAAAAGTATTCACTCAAATTTTCTCATATATCAATGTTCAACTATTTAACAGGCCAATTTTCTCATTTTTGGTTTTTGTATTTTTAATGTTATTTTCATACCTAAACTCTTTTTTTTTTTTTTCATATCATAACTATGCAGTCTTCTTTTGCGGCATGAGTGTTGTAGCTTAAGATACGGAGAATATGTTAAAGCCGGGTTAGCAGAGTTGGAGCTATGGTGTGCTCAGGCAAAAGAAGAGGTATGCTTTGGATGCATTTCGAATAACAATTTGATATTGATATGTATCAAATAATAAATAAGAAAGATAGGTTCAACACCAAGAAGGATATGAGACTAAAATGTTTTTGTTGGATTTGAAAAGTTTAGAAACGTAAATTAATTTCTATAGCAAAATATTAAACGACTGTAATTGAACTTAATAATTGACGATGTATCTGTCCTGTTTCTTATGTATTTATTGAAGGTATTTCTTACAATCTTGTAAAATTTTACTCCTACTAGTTAACTTGAGTTTGCTCATGAAAGTCTTATTATATTGTAGTATGCGGGCGCCGCGTGGGATGAACTTAAGCATATTAGGCAAGCTACTGGGTTCTTGGTATGTACTCTCTTGTAACTATTTAAATCATTTATATTTATTATTTTTATATACATTTTCTTTATATCAAGATATGATTGTTCTGTGTGTTTGATTCCTTTAGGTTTAAAAAATACGGAATATCATTTGATGAGATCATCAATGATCTATGCCCCGTACGTCTCTTCCTCTCTCAAACACATACACATACACAGAAAAAAGAAACGTGTAGAATGCTTGTGTTTTTTTTTTCTTTCTAAAACTGACGTGATAGCGTGTAAATTCACAGATTCTAAGTGTCAAGCAATTGTATAGAATATGCATAATGTATTGGGATGACAAGTATAATACCCAAAGTGTATCTCCAGATGTAAGTTTTTAAGATTTTAAGATTCCATTTTTATGAGAACTATAATGTTTCACTCTTCTTTCCAATAAATGTTGTATACATCCTGACCCGTGTTCTTTTAACCAGGTCATTTCAAGAATGAGGGTATTAATTCCAGAAGACTCCAACAAAGCGGCAAGCACTTCGTTTTACTTGATGATGATTCCAGGTAATGTTGGATTAGGTGGCCAGATGGGTGGGTTGGATAACTGTCACACCCCGCTCGAGGTGTACAATATTCAGAAGACCAAGTATTACATCGAATAAATATTATAACAATAAGATTACATTAAATAAAGTTAGGAGTACAATATATACATCATAAATACAAATTGTTGACTTAAATAGAAACTAAACTACGTCTAGCTGAGTCTCTACGAAGTCCACACAAATAATAAAAAACTCGAACTACGTCTAGTCAAGTATCTTCGAAATCCTCAAAATCCATAACAAATAACGTACTCCATAATCGATATATAATCTCAATCTCCTGAAAAGCGTAAAAAAATAATAATACAACGTCAACATAAAGTTGGTGGGTTACATGCATTTTCATAAAAATACGTAAGTATAAAAGTTTAAGTAGTTTTGACCCAATAAAAATGAGTAATAAAATGATAAACACCATAAATAAATAAATAAATAAATATATATAGTGACATATCTTGAATCAGGGAGTCTAGTAAATCCATGTAAACCTTAGATATCCATATTTACACCTGAACCGTACTAAAAAGGCAACTTAACCCTCCTCCTTAGTGAGTCAAACTAAAGAAATCACGAAATTAAGCGGTCATAACATCGACCCCTAGGGTCTGCAACTGAGGTCAGCACCCCTAACAGCGATGAGTGGTTTGTAAAACCCATATAGATCTATATATATGTACCGATGACTCAAAAGAGTTAGCAAACCAGGTTTGCAATGAGGGCCTTATACTACCACCAAGGCCGTATAAGTAAAGGGACACTTAATCTAAAGGCACATAATCTACCGGCCTAATCAAGATATATAAAGTAAGTATTTGACAACGCTTAACATGCCCGAATAAATATTCAAAACAGTAAGTGGGAAACGTATAACTCACGGTTAAGCAAAGCAAAAGGAATAAAATACGCCGGGAGGATAATCAACCGAAAGTAGCTCCTTCGCCTAAGTGCCCTAACAATACATACAATAAACCGACTAAGTATCTCTTAAGCTTAGTAGGGTTTCCTTATGCGATTAACGTCTCATAATATGATATAATATGTTTAAGTTATGAAGGGTTTTAAACCCGATGGTTTAAAGGAAAGATATAGCATTATGTAGCAAAATGCGCTTTTTCGACCAAAAACCGTGTTAATAGTGTATATTCTGATTGATATGTGTTTTGGGGTTAGAACATAAGATTTGAAAGGGTGTAACACTTTACGTATGTTATAACGTCATTATAAATGGGTTTGATCAAAAACCTAAACAGTTACATTAGGAACAGTTACAGTAGGAACAGTTACACTAGGAACAGTTACACTAAGTGTAACTAATAGTTACACTATGTCGCGGAATAATTCAAAATGACTCGTTTTCGACGATTTTTGGACTGAAAATGATATATTTTTACATCTATGGTCTTAGGATATGTTTAGGTACATAAACCCTCAATAAATTTCGGGTTTTAATGGTTAAAAGTGGCGTTTTTGAAAGTAGATATAGAAATAAAGTTTCAAACAAAATCGAAGAAATACTTACCCGATCGAAGAGAAATTCGGAGGCATGATGAAGATAAATATGGGGAACGATAAACAAGCTTCGGAAATGATTTTCGACGGTTGGATCTCGAGATATTTTAGAGAGAAGGGAGAGTTTGTGTGCGTGTTAGGAGGGAGGTGTGTAGCTGATAAGGAGAAAAAAAAAGTATTGGGGGAAAGTTACTTAACAATACCGTTAAGTAATAATTTTTGTAAACTTTTCCGTTAATTCTCGATAAAGAAAGTTTTGAAATAAATATAACGGTGCTAAAATAATATAAGTGATGGTTTAAGGATATTAATAGTAATAATAATAGTGATAATAATACATTTCTTTTAAGGTTAATTTTCTGGCATATAAAAAGGCATATCCTACCCTGACTTAACTTACGAGCATACTTATTTCTACTAGTCACTTTGTCACACCCCGCATAGAAATGGCGGAACCGAGGTGTACAGTGTATATGGTATCAGAGATTCAAGGTTACATCAAACATAAATAACCAAACATAATCAGCATAGATAAAGAGTTTGAGAGTATAATGCTTATTACAGTAATCCGAATATCAAAATACGACTACAGAGTTTGGGAAACTAAGGAATTACAATACAAAATAAATTCCAGCAAAAGTCCCACGTAGCCAGATAAAGCATAGCATCAAATAACGTAACCTCAAATCCCTGAAATAGCGTTAAAAATACGACGTCAACATAAAGTTGGTGAATTAATCGCATTTATAAATAAAAACATAATAGGATAAAGGTTTTCAATAAATTTTGACCCAAAAGATAAGATTTGAAGATAAGACTTTTGAAAATGATGTTTCAAAAATATACTTGAGGTTTACAAAACCTTTTGATAAAATACTCATATTTGTACCATTCGGTAACATAAACATTTCATAAAATACCAGGCTCATATCGTAAAATATCAACATCATATCATAGCATAAATATCATACTGGATAGAGTACAGCTTTAGGAATATGTAATACACCCGAACCTCAACAATAAAGGCAACCACCCCACCTAGTGTCTCAAGCTAGGTTGTTCTCGGATAAATATAATCGGTCATAAGACTCTAATACGGACAGGGCTCCTCCCTTATCATAATAACGTATTAGAGTGAGGGTTTGTCAGACCCAAATAGCGCTATATATATGAACGACGGCAATAGCTAACAGGTGTGTATATGGGGCCTTGTACTACCACAAAGGCGGTACAAGTATAGGGAGAGATCATCTAAAGCATCATATCCATATAGGGTAAACATTGTACATACGTACCCATGAATACCATATTATCATACCACAATACATACATAACATAAAAATACTTTTGTTTACGCTAATCATGCCCAAAAATGTAAAAGCGGTAAAAAGGGCAGCGAATAACTCACAGATAGCAAAGCAATCCAAATCCTTAAATGTCGGGAAATAATTCGATACCGTCAAGCTTCAATGTCTAAGTGCCCTATACATCACGTAAATAAGATATGTCTAAGTATCTCTAAGTCTAGTAGGGTTATGCCTTAATGATTAACGTTTAATACGGGTTTTAAAATAACCAAAGGAATATTGATATAATGGAATACAAACGTTTCGGAAGATCAACGGACTAGATACGTGAACCTTATACTTACGTGCACTACAAGTCACGTGAGTATCAAGTTATGTGATATAGATGAGTTACGGGTATAGTAACTTGACAAACAAGGAAGTTACGTGAATAATACATGATTACGTGACATAGAATTCAGAAATACGTGAACGTAACATGGAATCACCCAATTACGTGAACGAAATACGATATTACGTGACAATAAGCTGAATTACGTGCATGGGATCGAACTATTACGTGAACATGGGAGAATTACGTGCAACTTGAATACCAACTTACGTGAGCCAACATGGGAAGCATGGAATTACGTGCATGGACTCCATACTTACGTGAAATAGGACTGATTACGTGAATGTGGCATGAACATAAATTACGTGGGCGTAATATACTGATTTCGTGCATGCTAGTGAAGTTACGTGAACGTATTTAGCAAGTTACGTGGACATCAGCTAGAACTTTCGTGAACGTAAATAGGGTATTACGTGACTCAGAGGGTGTATTACGTGAACGTAATGAGGTTATTACGTGACCGTAATTGGTGTATTTCGTGCAGAACAAGAGTTACGTGCATGGCCGGAATCCTTACGAAGAAGATGACCGGAAATCGGTTTTGAGAGTTTTTGATGTCCGTTTGATCTACAATTAATACCCTATGTCCAGAATACCTTTAGGAATCATAATCTTAAATAAAATCTAAGTTTTGATGGTTAAAATCGATAGTTACGGGATTATATAAAAATGGTATAAAAGTTTAAAATCAAAACGGAGTAATACTTACTTGATCGTGGTGAAACTCGGAGGATATATGAAGATGATGATAAGGAGCAAGAATCCGGTCTCGGATCTAAGTTTTAACGGTTGGATCGTCGGATATTTTAGAGAGAAGGTGGTGGTCTTTAATGGAGTTTTTGATTTTTAGAGAGAGAAAGAGGAGTGTAGGTGATTTTGTGAAACTTGGAGAGAAAGTTTTTGGGTGGATAATGACAAAACAATAGGATAGATAAGACAAAACCGAAAAAGGACCATTTTTGTAATGAACTTATAAAAAGGACTAGTTTTGTAATAAAATTTCCGAAAAGACCAAAAATGAAATATTTTCAAACGTTAATTTTAATCATATAATTAAGGCATAATTCCCCTAAACTTATCATAAGAGCATACTAGACTTATACTAAAGGCACTTAAGACTATACGTTCCCGACATAAAGATCCGAATTACACGCTATATACCCGATAAACATAAATACGCATAAAATACAAATACGATACTCATAAAATACGAAAAATACGAATACGATAATCATAAAATAAATATAATAGGGTCAAAACACGAAAATAAATAAATAAGACGAATACGAAGCGATAGAAAAAAATACCGAGAAATTAGCGGATGTCACAGTCTCCCCAAGTAAAAAGAAATTTCGTCCTCGAAATTATCAGTTGGTACCACTTCCGGGAGAAAGGTGAGGATACTTCCGCAGAATTTCATCTTCGCGTTCCCACGTGAACTCAGCACCAAAGCGGGAATTCCAGCGAACCTTGACGATAGGAATCTTACTTCGTCGAAGTTGCTTAACATCACTAGCAACGATCTCGATCGGTTCCTCAACGAAATGAAGCTTGTCGTCAATCTGGAGCTGTTCCAGCGGAACTAATAGTGTCTCGTCAGCCAGGCACTTCTTCAACTGAGATACATGGAATACGTTGTGTACGCTGCTCAGTTCTGCCGGCAGTTCTAATCGATACGCAGCTGGGCCGACACGGGCCAAGATCTTGAACGGACCCGTATATCTCGGACTCAGCTTGCTGCGCTTCACAAATCGGACAACCCCTTTCCATGGAGATACTTTCAATAACACCATATCTCCAACACAGAACTCGAGAGGCTTCCTGCGCTTATCAGCATATTTCTTCTGTCGATCTCTGGCAGTAATCAAACGTTCCTTGATCTTGAAGATCTTGTCAGTGGTCTCTTGAATAATCTCCGGACCGGAAATCTGACTATCTCCAACTTCTGCCCAGCATACAGGTGATCGACATTTACGGCCATATAGAGCTTCAAACGGTGCACACTTGATACTTGCGTGATAGCTATTGTTGTATGAAAACTCGATCAACGGCAAATGAACATCCCAGCTACCACCAAAATCAATAGCACAAGCTCGGAGCATATCTTCCATAGTCTGAATAGTTCTCTCGCTTTGACCATCGGTCTGCGGATGATAAGCGGTACTCATATCTAGTCTTGTACCCATAGCGGACTGAAAAGTCTTCCAAAATCGTGAAGTGAAACGAGCATCACGGTCAGAAATAATCGATACTGGAACACCATGCTTCGACACAATCTCGGAAATATACAATCGTACGAATCTCTCCATCGGATAGTTCTCACGAATCGGAAGGAAATGAGCAGACTTCGTCAGACGATCCACAATAACCCAAATACTGTCATAACCACGCGAAGATCTCGGAAGCTTTGTAACAAAGTCCATAGTAATACGCTCCCATTTCCACTCAGGAATCTTCGGTTGTTGAAGTAGTCCAGACGGTTTCTGATATTCGACCTTCACCTTAGAACAAGTCAAACATCGGCTAACATACTCAGCGATCTCGCGTTTCATACCCGGCCACCAATAAAAATCTTTCAAATCGTGATACATCTTGTCGGAACCAGGATGAATAGAATAATTCGACTTATGGGCTTCGTCCAGAATTAGCTGACGGATGCTAACCGGAACCCAAATACGTTCGAGATAATACAAAACTCCATCCTCTTTCGGTTCTAACTCCAATGCCAACTTATACAATCTTTCATCTTTAACCCGGTCTTCAGTCATAGTACCTTCTTGGGCTTGAATAATCCGAGCCTTCAAGCTCGTCTGAATAGATATCACCATGGAACGAACACGAACTGGTTTGACTGTTTCTTTACGACTTAAAGCATCAGCAACAACGTTCGCCTTACCAGGGTGGTAGCGAATGTCGCAATCATAATCGTTCAGTAATTCAACCCAGCGTCGCTGTCTCATGTTCAGCATCTTCTGATCGAATATATGTTGAAGACTCTTGTGATCGGTGAATACAGTGCACTTGGTCCCATACAGATAGTGTCTCCAAATCTTCAATGCAAAGACGACAGCTCCCAACTCTAGATCATGAGTCGTGTAATTTTGCTCATGGATTTTCAGCTGACGCGAAGCGTAAGCTATAACCCTACCATTCTGCATAAGCACACAACCCAGACCCTTGTGCGAAGCGTCGCAATAAACCACGAAATTTTCGGAACCAACTGGCAGACTCAGAATAGGCGCGTTACACAACCGCTGCTTCAATATCTGAAATGCTTCTTCCTGATCAGGACCCCAAACGAATGGTTCACTCTTCTGAGTCAGCTTAGTCATAGGAGAAGCAATCTTGGAGAAATTCTCGATAAATCGGCGATAATACCCAGCAAGACCCAAAAATGAACGGATTTCGGTCGGTGACTTCGGTGCAACCCAACTCTTAACAGCTTCGATCTTAGCAGGATCGACATGAATACCCTTTGCACTAACCACATGACCAAGAAACTGAACTTCGGATAACCAGAATTCGCACTTAGAGAATTTCGCATACAACTTCTCTCTTCGAAGCACTTCTAGAACAAGACGCAAATGCTCTTCATGTTCTTTGCGACTTCGGGAATAGATAAGAATGTCGTCGATGAATACAATAACGAACTTGTCAAGATAAGGACGACATATACGGTTCATTAGTTCCATGAATGCTGCAGGGGCGTTTGTCATACCAAACGGCATCACCATGAACTCGTAATGACCATACCGAGTACGGAAGGCAGTCTTAGGGATATCATCTTCTCGAACTCTCAACTGATGATAACCAGAACGAAGATCGATCTTGGAGAAATAACAAGAACCCTGAAGTTGATCGAATAGGTCATCAATACGAGGAAGGGGATAACGGTTCTTCACAGTCAATTTGTTTAACTCCCGATAATCAATACATAAACGCATGGAGCCATCCTTCTTCTTAACAAAGAGAACAGGAGCACCCCACGGGGAGAAACTAGGACGAATAAAACCCTTATCTACCAATTCCTGAATTTGTTTCGATAACTCGAGCATCTCAGAAGGAGCCAAACGATACGGAGCTTTAGCAACAGGCGCTGCTCCAGGAATAAGATCGATACGAAAATCGGTTTGTCTCTGGGGAGGGACTCCAGGTAAGTCATCGGGAAATACGTCAGAATACTCTCGAACGATCGGTACACCATCAATCTTGATTGCAGAATCTTTCTTCACCAAGTGAGCGAGATATAAGGAACAACCTTTACGAACATACTCGCGAACTTTCAGACTGGAAATGACTTTAAGGCGTTTCCCGGACTTGTCTCCGTGTGTCTCCATCCGGCTTCTGAATACGGATAAGCTTCTCATAACATACTATTTCTCCTCTGTGCTTCGCTAACCAATCCATGCCGACTACGACGTCAAAACTACCGAGCTTCATAGGGATAAGGTCGATAGAAAAAGAAGTATCGGCTAATACGAGAGGAATACCACGAATAACTTCCCTAACACAGGCACATCTACCATCAGCTATTTCTACTTCATAGGCAGGCTCTAAAGGACTAGAGGCACGGTTTACTAAGGGGCGAAAGTCACTAGAAATAAAGCTTCTATCGGCACCCGAATCAAATAGAATAAAAGCAGGATAATCATCAACAAGAAATGTACCAGTAACTACTGTAGGATCCTGATGAGCTTCGGTAGACTCCATAGCAAAAGCTCTGCTCTTAGCAGGATTCCCTCTAGCACTAGTACCAGCACCAGGAGTAGGAAGAGAAGTAGGTCCTTTAAACTTGGGACACTGCTGACGGAGATGACCCATTTCTCCACACTCATAGCATGCTCCAACAGTCTTTCTGCAATACTGCTCGGTGTGGCCTAGCTTCTTGCAGCGTTTACAAACCCAGCACGCTACATTGGGCGCATGAGCACTACGGCAAGTGCCACACTTCGGATATCTGTCTTGAGAACCAGCTTCAGTACCAGTCAGAGCATACACCTGAGGAAGTTGAGGCCTCTGCTCTTGGCTACGGTTCCTCTTCCTCGAATTATTCCCATCTCTTCTAGCAGATCTTCCAGTATCCCTACGGCTCACAACTGGTTGCAGTGTACCACCACGGATAGCACTAGCGACCAACCTACCAGCAATATCGACGGCGCTCTGTAGCGTACCCGGAAGATGAGAGATGATATGGTCTCGCATAGTCTGCGGCAAACCATTAGCGAATCGCTCAATCCTCTCGTTCTCAGTACGAGCCAAACGAGGAACCAGGACACATAAATCGTAGAATCGGTTCACATACCCCCGAAAGTTAGAACCTTGCATAGTGAGGTTCCAAAACTCGTCTTCCAAACGCTGCGTCTCAGCCGACGGCACATATTCCTTCTTCATCAAAACCTTCAAATTTTCCCAGGTCATCAAGGTGACAGCAGCTCGACCTTGAACCTTCTTCACAGAGTTCCACCATGAGAGGGCTTTACCCTGGAACAGATATGTAGCATACTTCACTCGGCTGTCATCAGCACATCCAGATACATCAAATACCGACTCCATCCTTTCAAACCATTGGAGAGTAGCAACTGCATCTTCAGTACCCCTAAACTCAGCGGGTCTGCAGTCTAGAAAAGCCTTATATGAACAACCTTTAGGTGGATCTTCGATAACAATATGAGGTCTCCCAGCTCCAACATGTACTGCTCTACCAATATCAGATCCATCGCGCCCAGACGCCATACCTTCATCTTCAACATCTTGCATCTCGGGTTCTTCAAACCCTAAGTCAGCTTCTTGTACCGGTGTCTCCTTAAGTTGAGCCACGATAACTGGTATAGCTGCGGCGATCTGCTCCGCAATCAGCTGACTAATGTCTGGAGCGGTAGAAGCAGTAGCATTCGGAATAGCAGTAGAAATCGGAGGTGTAGCACCCGGTCTCACAGGGACGCGACCTCGTCTTGCCGACCTTCTCGAAGTAGTGGCGGCAGGCGTAGCTCTAGTAGAAGTGGCTCGCGAAGAAGTTCTCTTAGGCGGCATCTTCTACGAATATCAAACGGAATAAATCAGAACGAATAAACTGTATGTGCGACTAAAACAAGCAGGCCTCAAAACAAATAA